>OZ038447.1:1662019-1731092 GCA_964036265.1 Daptonema setosum | reverse complement strand
AACCCTAAAACATGCATGTGCCATTATATGGGTTCCATTAAAAAAATTTATCGGTGATTTGAACATGTTTCTAGGTCAATTCGACCACGCTCTACACGATGGACTTGAGTTTTCGACGATCCGAGTTTCCTATCGCGAGATATAAGCCGATAAAGTCTATTTTTGGCTAAATTTGAGCCATTTCCGTGGAACCCATGACCAGTGTACCACAGGTGCCACGAATGACTTAGGGTCGAAAATTCATGCTAGTTGGGTCCAGTTGGTGGTTTGCGACTAGGATGTAATAGATTTTACCGAAAAAAACATTTCCAGGCTCGTGCCCTGCAGACGACTGAAAATTACGGTATTTTGAACCCTAAAACATGCATGTGCCATTATATGGGTTCCATTAAAAAAACTTATCGGTGATTTGAACATGTTTCTAGGTCAATTCGACCACGCTCTACACGATGGACTTGAGTTTTCGACGATCCGAGTTTCCTATCGCGAGATATAAGCCGATAAAGTCTATTTTTGGCTAAATTTGAGCCATTTCCGTGGAACCCATGACCAGTGTACCACAGGTGCCACGAATGACTTAGGGTCGAAAATTCATGCTAGTTGGGTCCAGTTGGTGGTTTGCGACTAGGATGTAATAGATTTTACCGAAAAAACATTTCCAGGCTCGTGCCCTGCAGACGACTGAAAATTACGGTATTTTGAACCCTAAAACATGCATGTGCCATTATATGGGTTCCATTAAAAAAATTTATCGGTGATTTGAACATGTTTCTAGGTCAATTCGACCACGCTCTACACGATGGACTTGAGTTTTCGACGATCCGAGTTTCCTATCGCGAGATATAAGCCGATAAAGTCTATTTTTGGCTAAATTTGAGCCATTTCCGTGGAACCCATGACCAGTGTACCACAGGTGCCACGAATGACTTAGGGTCTAAAATTCATGCTAGTTGGGTCCAGTTGGTGGTTTGCGACTAGGATGTAATAAATTTTACCGAAAAAACATTTCCAGGCTCGTGCCCTGCAGACGACTGAAAATTACGGTATTTTGAACCCTAAAACATGCATGTGCCATTATATGGGTTCCATTAAAAAAACTTATCGGTGATTTGAACATGTTTCTAGGTCAATTCGACCACGCTCTACACGATGGACTTGAGTTTTCGACGATCCGAGTTTCCTATCGCGAGATATAAGCCGATAAAGTCTATTTTTGGCTAAATTTGAGCCATTTCCGTGGAACCCATGACCAGTGTACCACAGGTGCCACGAATGACTTAGGGTCGAAAATTCATGCTAGTTGAGTCCAGTTGGTGGTTTGCGACTAGGATGTAATAGATTTTACCGAAAAAACATTTCCAGGCTCGTGCCCTGCAGACGACTGAAAATTACGGTATTTTGAACCCTAAAACATGCATGTGCCATTATATGGGTTCCATTAAAAAAATTTATCGGTGATTTGAACATGTTTCTAGGTCAATTCGACCACGCTCTACACGATGGACTTGAGTTTTCGACGATCCGAGTTTCCTATCGCGAGATATAAGCCGATAAAGTCTATTTTTGGCTAAATTTGAGCCATTTCCGTGGAACCCATGACCAGTGTACCACAGGTGCCACGAATGACTTAGGGTCGAAAATTCATGCTAGTTGGGTCCAGTTGGTGGTTTGCGACTAGGATGTAATAGATTTTACCGAAAAAACATTTCCAGGCTCGTGCCCTGCAGACGACTGAAAATTACGGTATTTTGAACCCTAAAACATGCATGTGCCATTATATGGGTTCCATTAAAAAAACTTATCGGTGATTTGAACATGTTTCTAGGTCAATTCGACCACGCTCTACACGATGGACTTGAGTTTTCGACGATCCGAGTTTCCTATCGCGAGATATAAGCCGATAAAGTCTATTTTTGGCTAAATTTGAGCCATTTCCGTGGAACCCATGACCAGTGTACCACAGGTGCCACGAATGACTTAGGGTCGAAAATTCATGCTAGTTGGGTCCAGTTGGTGGTTTGCGACTAGGATGTAATAGATTTTACCGAAAAAACATTTCCAGGCTCGTGCCCTGCAGACGACTGAAAATTACGGTATTTTGAACCCTAAAACATGCATGTGCCATTATATGGGTTCCATTAAAAAAACTTATCGGTGATTTGAACATGTTTCTAGGTCAATTCGACCACGCTCTACACGATGGACTTGAGTTTTCGACGATCCGAGTTTCCTATCGCGAGATATAAGCCGATAAAGTCTATTTTTGGCTAAATTTGAGCCATTTCCGTGGAACCCATGACCAGTGTACCACAGGTGCCACGAATGACTTAGGGTCGAAAATTCATGCTAGTTGGGTCCAGTTGGTGGTTTGCGACTAGGATGTAATAGATTTTACCGAAAAAACATTTCCAGGCTCGTGTCCTGCAGACGACTGAAAATTACGGTATTTTGTACCCTAAAACATGCATATGCCATTATATGGGTTCCATTAAAAAAACTTATCGGTGATTTGAGCATGTTTCTAGGTCAATTCGACCACGCTCTACACGATGGACTTGAGTTTTCGACGATCCGAGTTTCCTATCGCGAGATATAAGCCGATAAAGTCTATTTTTGGCTAAATTTGAGCCATTTCCGTGGAACCCATGACCAGTGTACCACAGGTGCCACGAATGACTTAGGGTCGAAAATTCATGCTAGTTGGGTCCAGTTGGTGGTTTGCGACTAGGATGTAATAGATTTTACCGAAAAAACATTTCCAGGCTCGTGCCCTGCAGACGACTGAAAATTACGGTATTTTGAACCCTAAAACATGCATGTGCCATTATATGGGTTCCATTAAAAAAATTTATCGGTGATTTGAACATGCTTCTAGGTCAATTCGACTACGCTCTACACGATGGACTTGAGTTTTCGACGATCCGAGTTTCCTATCGCGAGATATAAGCCGATAAAGTCTATTTTTGGCTAAATTTGAGCCATTTCCGTGGAACCCATGACCAGTGTACCACAGGTGCCACGAATGACTTAGGGTCGAAAATTCATGCTAGTTGGGTCCAGTTGGTGGTTTGCGACTAGGATGTAATAGATTTTACCGAAAAAACATTTCCAGGCTCGTGCCCTGCAGACGACTGAAAATTACGGTATTTTGAACCCTAAAACATGCATGTGCCATTATATGGGTTCCATTAAAAAAATTTATCGGTGATTTGAACATGTTTCTAGGTCAATTCGACTACGCTCTACACGATGGACTTGAGTTTTCGACGATCCGAGTTTCCTATCGCGAGATATAAGCCGATAAAGTCTATTTTTG
The DNA here is from genome assembly GCA_964036265.1 of Daptonema setosum. Taxonomy (NCBI): domain Eukaryota; kingdom Metazoa; phylum Nematoda; class Chromadorea; order Monhysterida; family Xyalidae; genus Daptonema; species Daptonema setosum. Next base: position 1,727,776 of record OZ038447.1, on the reverse strand, counting down.
GCTAAATTTGAGCCATTTCCGTGGAACCCATGACCAGTGTACCACAGGTGCCACGAATGACTTAGGGTCGAAAATTCATGCTAGTTGGGTCCAGTTGGTGGTTTGCGACTAGGATGTAATAGATTTTACCGAAAAAACATTTCCAGGCTCGTGCCCTGCAGACGACTGAAAATTACGGTATTTTGAACCCTAAAACATGCATGTGCCATTATATGGGTTCCATTAAAAAAAATTATCGGTGATTTGAACATGTTTCTAGGTCAATTCGACCACGCTCTACACGATGGATTTGAGTTTTCGACGATCCGAGTTTCCTATCGCGAGATATAAGCCGATAAAGTCTATTTTTGGCTAAATTTGAGCCATTTCCGTGGAACCCATGACCAGTGTACCACAGGTGCCACGAATGACTTAGGGTCGAAAATTCATGCTAGTTGGGTCCAGTTGGTGGTTTGCGACTAGGATGTAATAGATTTTACCGAAAAAACATTTCCAGGCTCGTGCCCTGCAGACGACTGAAAATTACGGTATTTTGAACCCTAAAACATGCATGTGCCATTATATGGGTTCCATTAAAAAAACTTATCGGTGATTTGAACATGTTTCTAGGTCAATTCGACCACGCTCTACACGATGGACTTGAGTTTTCGACGATCCGAGTTTCCTATCGCGAGATATAAGCCGATAAAGTCTATTTTTGGCTAAATTTGAGCCATTTCCGTGGAACCCATGACCAGTGTACCACAGGTGCCACGAATGACTTAGGGTCGAAAATTCATGCTAGTTGGGTCCAGTTGGTGGTTTGCGACTAGGATGTAATAGATTTTACCGAAAAAACATTTCCAGGCTCGTGCCCTGCAGACGACTGAAAATTACGGTATTTTGAACCCTAAAACATGCATGTGCCATTATATGGGTTCCATTAAAAAAATTTATCGGTGATTTGAACATGTTTCTAGGTCAATTCGACTACGCTCTACACGATGGACTTGAGTTTTCGACGATCCGAGTTTCCTATCGCGAGATATAAGCCGATAAAGTATATTTTTGGCTAAATTTGAGCCATTTCCGTGGAACCCATGACCAGTGTACCACAGGTGCCACGAATGACTTAGGGTCGAAAATTCATGCTAGTTGGGTCCAGTTGGTGGTTTGCGACTAGGATGTAATAGATTTTACCGAAAAAACATTTCCAGGCTCGTGCCCTGCAGACGACTGAAAATTACGGTATTTTGAACCCTAAAACATGCATGTGCCATTATATGGGTTCCATTAAAAAAACTTATCGGTGATTTGAACATGTTTCTAGGTCAATTCGACCACGCTCTACACGATGGACTTGAGTTTTCGACGATCCGAGTTTCCTATCGCGAGATATAAGCCGATAAAGTCTATTTTTGGCTAAATTTGAGCCATTTCCGTGGAACCCATGACCAGTGTACCACAGGTGCCACGAATGACTTAGGGTCGAAAATTCATGCTAGTTGGATCCAGTTGGTGGTTTGCGACTAGGATGTAATAGATTTTACCGAAAAAACATTTCCAGGCTTGTGCCCTGCAGACGACTGAAAATTACGGTATTTTGTACCCTAAAACATGCATGTGCCATTATATGGGTTCCATTAAAAAAACTTATCGGTGATTTGAACATGTTTCTAGGTCAATTCGACCACGCTCTACACGATGGACTTGAGTTTTCGACGATCCGAGTTTTCTATCGCGAGATATAAGCCGATAAAGTCTATTTTTGGCTAAATTTGAGCCATTTCCGTGGAACCCATTACCAGTGTACCACAGGTGCCACGAATGACTTAGGGTCGAAAATTCATGCTAGTTGGGTCCAGTTGGTGGTTTGCGACTAGGATGTAATAGATTTTACCGAAAAAACATTTCCAGGCTCGTGCCCTGCAGACGACTGAAAATTACGGTATTTTGAACCCTAAAACATGCATGTGCCATGATATGGGTTCCATTAAAAAAAATTATCGGTGATTTGAACATGTTTCTAGGTCAATTCGACCACGCTCTACACGATGGACTTGAGTTTTCGACGATCCGAGTTTTCTATCGCGAGATATAAGCCGATAAAGTCTATTTTTGGCTAAATTTGAGCCATTTCCGTGGAACCCATGACCAGTGTACCACAGGTGCCACGAATGACTTAGGGTCGAAAATTCATGCTAGTTGGGTCCAGTTGGTGGTTTGCGACTAGGATGTAATAGATTTTACCGAAAAAACATTTCCAGGCTCGTGCCCTGCAGACGACTGAAAATTACGGTATTTTGAACCCTAAAACATGCATGTGCCATTATATGGGTTCCATTAAAAAAACTTATCGGTGATTTGAACATGTTTCTAGGTCAATTCGACCACGCTCTACACGATGGACTTGAGTTTTCGACGATCCGAGTTTCCTATCGCGAGATATAAGCCGATAAAGTCTATTTTTGACTAAATTTGAGCCATTTCCGTGGAACCCATGACCAGTGTACCACAGGTGCCACGAATGACTTAGGGTCGAAAATTCATGCTAGTTGGGTCCAGTTGGTGGTTTGCGACTAGGATGTAATAGATTTTACCGAAAAAAAACATTTCCAGGCTCGTGCCCTGCAGACGACTGAAAATTACGGTATTTTGAATCCTAAAACATGCATGTGCCATTATATGGGTTCCATTAAAAAAACTTATCGGTGATTTGAACATGTTTCTAGGTCAATTCGACCACGCTCTACACGATGGACTTGAGTTTTCGACGATCCGAGTTTCCTATCGCGAGATATAAGCCGATAAAGTCTATTTTTGGCTAAATTTGAGCCATTTCCGTGGAACCCATGACCAGTGTACCACAGGTGCCACAAATGACTTAGGGTCGAAAATTCATGCTAGTTGGGTCCAGTTGGTGGTTTGCGACTAGGATGTAATAGATTTTACCGAAAAAACATTTCCAGGCTCGTGCCCTGCAGACGACTGAAAATTACGGTATTTTGAACCCTAAAACATGCATGTGCCATTATATGGGTTCCATTAAAAAAACTTATCGGTGATTTGAACATGTTTCTAGGTCAATTCGACCACGCTCTACACGATGGACTTGAGTTTTCGACGATCCGAGTTTCCTATCGCGAGATATAAGCCGATAAAGTCTATTTTTGGCTAAATTTGAGCCATTTCCGTGGAACCCATGACCAGTGTACCACAGGTGCCACGAATGACTTAGGGTCGAAAATTCATGCTAGTTGGGTCCAGTTGGTGGTTTGCGACTAGGATGTAATAGATTTTACCGAAAAAACATTTCCAGGCTCGTGCCCTGCAGACGACTGAAAATTACGGTATTTTGAAACCTAAAACATGCATGTGCCATTATATGGGTTCCATTAAAAAAAATTATCGGTGATTTGAACATGTTTCTAGGTCAATTCGACCACGCTCTACACGATGGACTTGAGTTTTCGACGATCCGAGTTTCCTATCGCGAGATATAAGCCGATAAAGTCTATTTTTGGCTAAATTTGAGCCATTTCCGTGGAACCCATGACCAGTGTACCACAGGTGCCACGAATGACTTAGGGTCGAAAATTCATGCTAGTTGGGTCCAGTTGGTGGTTTGCGACTAGGATGTAATAGATTTTACCGAAAAAACATTTCCAGGCTCGTGCCCTGCAGACGACTGAAAATTACGGTATTTTGAACCCTAAAACATGCATGTGCCATTATATGGGTTCCATTAAAAAAACTTATCGGTGATTTGAACATGTTTCTAGGTCAATTCGACCACGCTCTACACGATGGACTTGAGTTTTCGACGATCCGAGTTTCCTATCGCGAGATATAAGCCGATAAAGTCTATTTTTGGCTAAATTTGAGCCATTTCCGTGGAACCCATGACCAGTGTACCACAGGTGCCACGAATGACTTAGGGTCGAAAATTCATGCTAGTTGGGTCCAGTTGGTGGTTTGCGACTAGGATGTAATAGATTTTACCGAAAAAACATTTCCAGGCTCGTGCCCTGCAGACGACTGAAAATTACGGTATTTTGAACCCTAAAACATGCATGTGCCATTATATGGGTTCCATTAAAAAAACTTATCGGTGATTTGAACATGTTTCTAGGTCAATTCGACCACGCTCTACACGATGGACTTGAGTTTTCGACGATCCGAGTTTCCTATCGCGAGATATAAGCCGATAAAGTCTATTTTTGGCTAAATTTGAGCCATTTCCGTGGAACCCATGACCAGTGTACCACAGGTGCCACGAATGACTTAGGGTCGAAAATTCATGCTAGTTGGGTCCAGTTGGTGGTTTGCGACTAGGATGTAATAGATTTTACCGAAAAAACATTTCCAGGCTCGTGCCCTGCAGACGACTGAAAATTACGGTATTTTGAAACCTAAAACATGCATGTGCCATTATATGGGTTCCATTAAAAAAATTTATCGGTGATTTGAACATGTTTCTAGGTCAATTCGACCACGCTCTACACGATGGACTTGAGTTTTCGACGATCCGAGTTTTCTATCGCGAGATATAAGCCGATAAAGTCTATTTTTGGCTAAATTTGAGCCATTTCCGTGGAACCCATGACCAGTGTACCACAGGTGCCACGAATGACTTAGGGTCGAAAATTCATGCTAGTTGGGTCCAGTTGGTGGTTTGCGACTAGGATGTAATAGATTTTACCGAAAAAACATTTCCAGGCTCGTGCCCTGCAGACGACTGAAAATTACGGTATTTTGAACCCTAAAACATGCATGTGCCATTATATGGGTTCCATTAAAAAAATTTATCGGTGATTTGAACATGTTTCTAGGTCAATTCGACCACGCTCTACACGATGGACTTGAGTTTTCGACGATCCGAGTTTCCTATCGCGAGATATAAGCCGATAAAGTCTATTTTTGGCTAAATTTGAGCCATTTCCGTGGAACCCATGACCAGTGTACCACAGGTGCCACGAATGACTTAGGGTCGAAAATTCATGCTAGTTGGGTCCAGTTGGTGGTTTGCGACTAGGATGTAATAGATTTTACCGAAAAAACATTTCCAGGCTCGTGCCCTGCAGACGACTGAAAATTACGGTATTTTGAACCCTAAAACATGCATGTGCCATTATATGGGTTCCATTAAAAAAAATTATCGGTGATTTGAACGTGTTTCTAGGTCAATTCGACCACGCTCTACACGATGGACTTGAGTTTTCGACGATCCGAGTTTCCTATCGCGAGATATAAGCCGATAAAGTCTATTTTTGGCTAAATTTGAGCCATTTCCGTGGAACCCATGACCAGTGTACCACAGGTGCCACGAATGACTTAGGGTCGAAAATTCATGCTAGTTGGGTCCAGTTGGTGGTTTGCGACTAGGATGTAACAGATTTTACCGAAAAAACATTTCCAGGCTCGTGCCCTGCAGACGACTGAAAATTACGGTATTTTGAACCCTAAAACATGCATGTGCCATTATATGGGTTCCATTAAAAAAACTTATCGGTGATTTGAACATGTTTCTAGGTCAATTCGACCACGCTCTACACGATGGACTTGAGTTTTCGACGATCCGAGTTTCCTATCGCGAGATATAAGCCGATAAAGTCTATTTTTGGCTAAATTTGAGCCATTTCCGTGGAACCCATGACCAGTGTACCACAGGTGCCACGAATGACTTAGGGTCGAAAATTCATGCTAGTTGGGTCCAGTTGGTGGTTTGCGACTAGGATGTAATAGATTTTACCGAAAAAACATTTCCAGGCTCGTGCCCTGCAGACGACTGAAAATTACGGTATTTTGAACCCTAAAACATGCATGTGCCATTATATGGGTTCCATTAAAAAAACTTATCGGTGATTTGAACATGTTTCTAGGTCAATTCGACCACGCTCTACACGATGGACTTGAGTTTTCGACGATCCGAGTTTCCTATCGCGAGATATAAGCCGATAAAGTCTATTTTTGGCTAAATTTGAGCCATTTCCGTGGAACCCATGACCAGTGTACCACAGGTGCCACGAATGACTTAGGGTCGAAAATTCAGGCTAGTTGGGTCCAGTTGGTGGTTTGCGACTAGGATGTAATAGATTTTACCGAAAAAACATTTCCAGGCTCGTGCCCTGCAGACGACTGAAAATTACGGTATTTTGAACCCTAAAACATGCATGTGCCATTATATGGGTTCCATTAAAAAAAATTTTCGGTGATTTGAACATGTTTCTAGGTCAATTCGACCACGCTCTACACGATGGACTTGAATTTTCGACGATCCGAGTTTCCTATCGCGAGATATAAGCCGATAAAGTCTATTTTTGGCTAAATTTGAGCCATTTCCGTGGAACCCATGACCAGTGTACCACAGGTGCCACGAATGACTTAGGGTCGAAAATTCATGCTAGTTGGGTCCAGTTGGTGGTTTGCGACTAGGATGTAATAGATTTTACCGAAAAAACATTTCCAGGCTCGTGCCCTGCAGACGACTGAAAATTACGGTATTTTGAACCCTAGAACATGCATGTGCCATTATATGGGTTCCATTAAAAAAATTTATCGGTGATTTGAACATGTTTCTAGGTCAATTCGACCACGCTCTACACGATGGACTTGAATTTTCGACGATCCGAGTTTCCTATCGCGAGATATAAGCCGATAAAGTCTATTTTTGGCTAAATTTGAGCCATTTCCGTGGAACCCATGACCAGTGTACCACAGGTGCCACGAATGACTTAGGGTCGAAAATTCATGCTAGTTGGGTCCAGTTGGTGGTTTGCGACTAGGATGTAATAGATTTTACCGAAAAAACATTTCCAGGCTCGTGCCCTGCAGACGACTGAAAATTACGGTATTTTGAACCCTAAAACATGCATGTGCCATTATATGGGTTCCATTAAAAAAAATTATCGGTGATTTGAACATGTTTCTAGGTCAATTCGACCACGCTCTACACGATGGACTTGAGTTTTCGACGATCCGAGTTTCCTATCGCGAGATATAAGCCGATAAAGTCTATTTTTGGCTAAATTTGAGCCATTTCCGTGGAACCCATGACCAGTGTACCACAGGTGCCACGAATGACTTAGGGTCGAAAATTCATGCTAGTTGGGTCCAGTTGGTGGTTTGCGACTAGGATGTAATAGATTTTACCGAAAAAAACATTTCCAGGCTCGTGCCCTGCAGACGACTGAAAATTACGGTATTTTGAACCCTAAAACATGCATGTGCCATTATATGGGTTCCATTAAAAAAACGTATCGGTGATTTGAACATGTTTCTAGGTCAATTCGACCACGCTCTACACGATGGACTTGAGTTTTCGACGATCCGAGTTTCCTATCGCGAGATATAAGCCGATAAAGTCTATTTTTGGCTAAATTTGAGCCATTTCCGTGGAACCCATGACCAGTGTACCACAGGTGCCACGAATGACTTAGGGTCGAAAATTCATGCTAGTTGGGTCCAGTTGGTGGTTTGCGACTAGGATGTAATAGATTTTACCGAAAAAACATTTCCAGGCTCGTGCCCTGCAGACGACTGAAAATTACGGTATTTTGAACCCTAAAACATGCATGTGCCATTATATGGGTTCCATTAAAAAAAATTATCGGTGATTTGAACATGTTTATAGGTCAATTCGACCACGCTCTACACGATGGACTTGAGTTTTCGACGATCCGAGTTTCCTATCGCGAGAATTTGAGCCATTTCCGTGGAACCCATGACCAGTGTACCACAGGTGCCACGAATGACTTAGGGTCGAAAATTCATGCTAGTTGGGTCCAGTTGGTGGTTTGCGACTAGGATGTAATAGATTTTACCGAAAAAAACATTTCCATTCTCGTGCCCTGCAGACGACTGAAAATTACGGTATTTTGAACCCTAAAACATGCATGTGCCATTATATGGGTTCCATTAAAAAAACTTATCGGTGATTTGAACATGTTTCTAGGTCAATTCGACCACGCTCTACACGATGGACTTGAGTTTTCGACGATCCGAGTTTCCTATCGCGAGATATAAGCCGATAAAGTCTATTTTTGGCTAAATTTGAGCCATTTCCGTGGAACCCATGACCAGTGTACCACAGGTGCCACGAATGACTTAGGGTCGAAAATTCAGGCTAGTTGGGTCCAGTTGGTGGTTTGCGACTAGGATGTAATAGATTTTACCGAAAAAACATTTCCAGGCTCGTGCCCTGCAGACGACTGAAAATTACGGTATTTTGAACCCTAAAACATGCATGTGCCATTATATGGGTTCCATTAAAAAAATTTTTCGGTGATTTGAACATGTTTCTAGGTCAATTCGACCACGCTCTACACGATGGACTTGAATTTTCGACGATCCGAGTTTCCTATCGCGAGATATAAGCCGATAAAGTCTATTTTTGGCTAAATTTGAGCCATTTCCGTGGAACCCATGACCAGTGTACCACAGGTGCCACGAATGACTTAGGGTCGAAAATTCATGCTAGTTGGGTCCAGTTGGTGGTTTGCGACTAGGATGTAATAGATTTTACCGAAAAAACATTTCCAGGCTCGTGCCCTGCAGACGACTGAAAATTACGGTATTTTGAACCCTAGAACATGCATGTGCCATTATATGGGTTCCATTAAAAAAAATTATCGGTGATTTGAACATGTTTCTAGGTCAATTCGACCACGCTCTACACGATGGACTTGAATTTTCGACGATCCGAGTTTCCTATCGCGAGATATAAGCCGATAAAGTCTATTTTTGGCTAAATTTGAGCCATTTCCGTGGAACCCATGACCAGTGTACCACAGGTGCCACGAATGACTTAGGGTCGAAAATTCATGCTAGTTGGGTCCAGTTGGTGGTTTGCGACTAGGATGTAATAGATTTTACCGAAAAAACATTTCCAGGCTCGTGCCCTGCAGACGACTGAAAATTACGGTATTTTGAACCCTAAAACATGCATGTGCCATTATATGGGTTCCATTAAAAAAATTTATCGGTGATTTGAACATGTTTCTAGGTCAATTCGACCACGCTCTACACGATGGACTTGAGTTTTCGACGATCCGAGTTTCCTATCGCGAGATATAAGCCGATAAAGTCTATTTTTGGCTAAATTTGAGCCATTTCCGTGGAACCCATGACCAGTGTACCACAGGTGCCACGAATGACTTAGGGTCGAAAATTCATGCTAGTTGGGTCCAGTTGGTGGTTTGCGACTAGGATGTAATAGATTTTACCGAAAAAACATTTCCAGGCTCGTGCCCTGCAGACGACTGAAAATTACGGTATTTTGAACCCTAAAACATGCATGTGCCATTATATGGGTTCCATTAAAAAAACTTATCGGTGATTTGAACATGTTTCTAGGTCAATTCGACCACGCTCTACACGATGGACTTGAGTTTTCGACGATCCGAGTTTCCTATCGCGAGATATAAGCCGATAAAGTCTATTTTTGGCTAAATTTGAGCCATTTCCGTGGAACCCATGACCAGTGTACCACAGGTGCCACGAATGACTTAGGGTCGAAAATTCATGCTAGTTGGGTCCAGTTGGTGGTTTGCGACTAGGATGTAATAGATTTTACCGAAAAAACATTTCCAGGCTCGTGCCCTGCAGACGACTGAAAATTACGGTATTTTGAACCCTAAAACATGCATGTGCCATTATATGGGTTCCATTAAAAAAATTTATCGGTGATTTGAACATGTTTCTAGGTCAATTCGACCACGCTCTACACGATGGACTTGAGTTTTCGACGATCCGAGTTTCCTATCGCGAGATATAAGCCGATAAAGTCTATTTTTGGCTAAATTTGAGCCATTTCCGTGGAACCCATGACCAGTGTACCACAGGTGCCACGAATGACTTAGGGTCGAAAATTCATGCTAGTTGGGTCCAGTTGGTGGTTTGCGACTAGGATGTAATAGATTTTACCGAAAAAACATTTCCAGGCTCGTGCCCTGCAGACGACTAAAAATTACGGTATTTTGAACCCTAAAACATGCATGTGCCATTATATGGGTTCCATTAAAAAAATTCATCGGTGATTTGAACATGTTTCTAGGTCAATTCGACCACGCTCTACACGATGGACTTGAGTTTTCGACGATCCGAGTTTTCTATCGCGAGATATAAGCCGATAAAGTATATTTTTGGCTAAATTTGAGCTATTTCCGTGGAACCCATGACCAGTGTACCACAGGTGCCACGAATGACTTAGGGTCGAAAATTCATGCTAGTTGGGTCCAGTTGGTGGTTTGCGACTAGGATGTAATAGATTTTACCGAAAAAACATTTCCAGGCTCGTGCCCTGCAGACGACTGAAAATTACGGTATTTTGAACCCTAAAACATGCATGTGCCATTATATGGGTTCCATTAAAAAAAAATTTCGGTGATTTGAACATGTTTCTAGGTCAATTCGACTACGCTCTACACGATGGACTTGAGTTTTCGACGATCCGAGTTTCCTATCGCGAGATATAAGCCGATAAAGTCTATTTTTGGCTAAATTTGAGCCATTTCCGTGGAACCCATGACCAGTGTACCACAGGTGCCACGAATGACTTAGGGTCGAAAATTCATGCTAGTTGGGTCCAGTTGGTGGTTTGCGACTAGGATGTAATAGATTTTACCGAAAAAACATTTCCAGGCTCGTGCCCTGCAGACGACTGAAAATTACGGTATTTTGAACCCTAAAACATGCATGTGCCATTATATGGGTTCCATTAAAAAAAATTATCGGTGATTTGAACATGTTTCTAGGTCAATTCGACCACGCTCTACACGATGGACTTGAGTTTTCGACGATCCGAGTTTCCTATCGCGAGATATAAGCCGATAAAGTCTATTTTTGGCTAAATTTGAGCCATTTCCGTGGAACCCATGACCAGTGTACCACAGGTGCCACGAATGACTTAGGGTCGAAAATTCATGCTAGTTGGGTCCAGTTGGTGGTTTGCGACTAGGATGTAATAGATTTTACCGAAAAAACATTTCCAGGCTCGTGCCCTGCAGACGACTGAAAATTACGGTATTTTGAACCCTAAAACATGCATGTGCCATTATATGGGTTCCATTAAAAAAAATATCGGTGATTTGAACATGTTTCTAGGTCAATTCGACCACGCTCTACACGATGGACTTGAGTTTTCGACGATCCGAGTTTCCTATCGCGAGATATAAGCCGATAAAGTCTATTTTTTGCTAAATTTGAGCCATTTCCGTGGAACCCATGACCAGTGTACCACAGGTGCCACGAATGACTTAGGGTCGAAAATTCATGCTAGTTGGGTCCAGTTGGTGGTTTGCGACTAGGATGTAATAGATTTTACCGAAAAAAACATTTCCAGGCTCGTGCCCTGCAGACGACTGAAAATTACGGTATTTTGAACCCTAAAACATGCATGTGCCATTATATGGGTTCCATTAAAAAAACTTATCGGTGATTTGAACATGTTTCTAGGTCAATTCGACCACGCTCTACACGATGGACTTGAGTTTTCGACGATCCGAGTTTCCTATCGCGAGATATAAGCCGATAAAGTCTATTTTTGGCTAAATTTGAGCCATTTCCGTGGAACCCATGACCAGTGTACCACAGGTGCCACGAATGACTTAGGGTCGAAAATTCATGCTAGTTGGGTCCAGTTGGTGGTTTGCGACTAGGATGTAATAGATTTTACCGAAAAAACATTTCCAGGCTCGTGCCCTGCAGACGACTGAAAATTACGGTATTTTGAACCCTAAAACATGCATGTGCCATTATATGGGTTCCATTAAAAAAACTTATCGGTGATTTGAACATGTTTCTAGGTCAATTCGACCACGCTCTACACGATGGACTTGAATTTTCGACGATCCGAGTTTCCTATCGCGAGATATAAGCCGATAAAGTCTATTTTTGGCTAAATTTGAGCCATTTCCGTGGAACCCATGACCAGTGTACCACAGGTGCCACGAATGACTTAGGGTCGAAAATTCATGCTAGTTGGGTCCAGTTGGTGGTTTGCGACTAGGATGTAATAGATTTTACCGAAAAAACATTTCCAGGCTCGTGCCCTGCAGACGACTGAAAATTACGGTATTTTGAACCCTAAAACATGCATGTGCCATTATATGGGTTCCATTAAAAAAATTTATCGGTGATTTGAACATGTTTCTAGGTCAATTCGACCACGCTCTACACGATGGACTTGAATTTTCGACGATCCGAGTTTCCTATCGCGAGATATAAGCCGATAAAGTCTATTTTTGGCTAAATTTGAGCCATTTCCGTGGAACCCATGACCAGTGTACCACAGGTGCCACGAATGACTTAGGGTCGAAAATTCATGCTAGTTGGGTCCAGTTGGTGGTTTGCGACTAGGATGTAATAGATTTTACCGAAAAAACATTTCCAGGCTCGTGCCCTGCAGACGACCGAAAATTACGGTATTTTGAACCCTAAAACATGCATGTGCCATTATATGGGTTCCATTAAAAAAATTTATCGGTGATTTGAACATGTTTCTAGGTCAATTCGACCACGCTCTACACGATGGACTTGAGTTTTCGACGATCCGAGTTTCCTATCGCGAGAATTTGAGCCATTTCCGTGGAACCCATGACCAGTGTACCACAGGTGCCACGAATGACTTAGGGTCGAAAATTCATGCTAGTTGGGTCCAGTTGGTGGTTTGCGACTAGGATGTAATAGATTTTACCGAAAAAACATTTCCAGGCTCGTGCCCTGCAGACGACTGAAAATTACGGTATTTTGAACCCTAAAACATGCATGTGCCATTATATGGGTTCCATTAAAAAAATTTATCGGTGATTTGAACATGTTTCTAGGTCAATTCGACCACGCTCTACACGATGGACTTGAGTTTTCGACGATCCGAGTTTCCTATCGCGAGATATAAGCCGATAAAGTCTATTTTTGGCTAAATTTGAGCCATTTCCGTGGAACCCATGACCAGTGTACCACAGGTGCCACGAATGACTTAGGGTCGAAAATTCATGCTAGTTGGGTCCAGTTGGTGGTTTGCGACTAGGATGTAATAGATTTTACCGAAAAAACATTTCCAGGCTCGTGCCCTGCAGACGACTGAAAATTACGGTATTTTGAACCCTAAAACATGCATGTGCCATTATATGGGTTCCATTAAAAAAATTTATCGGTGATTTGAACATGTTTCTAGGTCAATTCGACCACGCTCTACACGATGGACTTGAGTTTTCGACGATCCGAGTTTCCTATCGCGAGATATAAGCCGATAAAGTCTATTTTTGGCTAAATTTGAGCCATTTCCGTGGAACCCATGACCAGTGTACCACAGGTGCCACGAATGACTTAGGGTCGAAAATTCATGCTAGTTGGGTCCAGTTGGTGGTTTGCGACTAGGATGTAATAGATTTTACCGAAAAAACATTTCCAGGCTCGTGCCCTGCAGACGACTGAAAATTACGGTATTTTGAACCCTAAAACATGCATGTGCCATTATATGGGTTCCATTAAAAAAAATTATCGGTGATTTGAACATGTTTCTAGGTCAATTCGACCACGCTCTACACGATGGACTTGAGTTTTCGACGATCCGAGTTTCCTATCGCGAGATATAAGCCGATAAAGTCTATTTTTGGCTAAATTTGAGCCATTTCCGTGGAACCCATGACCAGTGTACCACAGGTGCCACGAATGACTTAGGGTCGAAAATTCATGCTAGTTGGGTCCAGTTGGTGGTTTGCGACTAGGATGTAATGGATTTTACCGAAAAAACATTTCCAGGCTCGTGCCCTGCAGACGACTGAAAATTACGGTATTTTGAACCCTAAAACATGCATGTGCCATTATATGGGTTCCATTAAAAAAACTTATCGGTGATTTGAACATGTTTCTAGGTCAATTCGACCACGCTCTACACGATGGACTTGAGTTTTCGACGATCCGAGTTTCCTATCGCGAGATATAAGCCGATAAAGTCTATTTTTGGCTAAATTTGAGCCATTTCCGTGGAACCCATGACCAGTGTACCACAGGTGCCACGAATGACTTAGGGTCGAAAATTCATGCTAGTTGGGTCCAGTTGGTGGTTTGCGACTAGGATGTAATAGAATTTACCGAAAAAACATTTCCAGGCTCGTGGCCTGCAGACGACTGAAAATTACGGTATTTTGTACCCTAAAACATGCATGTGCCATTATATGGGTTCCATTAAAAAAACTTATCGGTGATTTGAACATGTTTCTAGGTCAATTCGACCACGCTCTACACGATGGACTTGAGTTTTCGACGATCCGAGTTTTCTATCGCGAGATATAAGCCGATAACGTCTATTTTTGGCTAAATTTGAGCCATTTCCGCGGAACCCATGACCAGTGTACCACAGGTGCCACGAATGACTTAGGGTCGAAAATTCATGCTAGTTGGGTCCAGTTGGTGGTTTGCGACTAGGATGTAATAGATTTTACCGAAAAAACATTTCCAGGCTCGTGGCCTGCAGACGACTGAAAATTACGGTATTTTGTACCCTAAAACATGCATGTGCCATTATATGGGTTCCATTAAAAAAACTTATCGGTGATTTGAACATGTTTCTAGGTCAATTCGACCACGCTCTACACGATGGACTTGAGTTTTCGACGATCCGAGTTTCCTATCGCGAGATATAAGCCGATAAAGTCTATTTTTGGCTAAATTTGAGCCATTTCCGTGGAACCCATGACCAGTGTACCACAGGTGCCACGAATGACTTAGGGTCGAAAATTCATGCTAGTTGGGTCCAGTTGGTGGTTTGCGACTAGGATGTAATAGATTTTACCGAAAAAAACATTTCCAGGCTCGTGGCCTGCAGACGACTGAAAATTACGGTATTTTGAACCCTAAAACATGCATGTGCCATTATATGGGTTCCATTAAAAAAACTTATCGGTGATTTGAACATGTTTCTAGGTCAATTCGACCACGCTCTACACGATGGACTTGAGTTTTCGACGATCCGAGTTTCCTATCGCGAGATATAAGCCGATAAAGTCTATTTTTGGCTAAATTTGAGCCATTTCCGTGGAACCCATGACCAGTGTACCACAGGTGCCACGAATGACTTAGGGTCGAAAATTCATGCTAGTTGGGTCCAGTTGGTGGTTTGCGACTAGGATGTAATAGATTTTACCGAAAAAACATGTCCAGGCTCGTGCCCTGCAGACGACTGAAAATTACGGTATTTTGAACCCTAAAACATGCATGTGCCATTATATGGGTTCCATTAAAAAAACTTATCGGTGATTTGAACATGTTTCTAGGTCAATTCGACCACGCTCTACACGATGGACTTGAGTTTTCGACGATCCGAGTTTCCTATCGCGAGATATAAGCCGATAAAGTCTATTTTTGGCTAAATTTGAGCCATTTCCGTGGAACCCATGACCAGTGTACCACAGGTGCCACGAATGACTTAGGGTCGAAAATTCATGCTAGTTGGGTCCAGTTGGTGGTTTGCGACTAGGATGTAATAGATTTTACCGAAAAAACATCTCCAGGCTCGTGCCCTGCAGACGACTGAAAATTACGGTATTTTGAACCCTAAAACATGCATGTGCCATTATATGGGTTCCATTAAAAAAACTTATCTGTGATTTGAACATGTTTCTAGGTCAATTCGACCACGCTCTACACGATGGACTTGAGTTTTCGACGATCCGAGTTTCCTATCGCGAGATATAAGCCGATAAAGTCTATTTTTGGCTAAATTTGAGCCATTTCCGTGGAACCCATGACCAGTGTACCACAGGTGCCACGAATGACTTAGGGTCGAAAATTCATGCTAGTTGGGTCCAGTTGGTGGTTTGCGACTAGGATGTAATAGATTTTACCGAAAAAACATCTCCAGGCTCGTGCCCTGCAGACGACTGAAAATTACGGTATTTTGAACCCTAAAACATGCATGTGCCATTATATGGGTTCCATTAAAAAAACTTATCGGTGATTTGAACATGTTTCTAGGTCAATTCGACCACGCTCTACACGATGGACTTGAGTTTTCGACGATCCGAGTTTCCTATCGCGAGATATAAGCCGATAAAGTCTATTTTTGGCTAAATTTGAGCCATTTCCGTGGAACCCATGACCAGTGTACCACAGGTGCCACGAATGACTTAGGGTCGAAAATTCATGCTAGTTGGGTCCAGTTGGTGGTTTGCGACTAGGATGTAATAGATTTTACCGAAAAAACATTTCCAGGCTCGTGCCCTGCAGACGACTGAAAATTACGGTATTTTGAACCCTAAAACATGCATGTGCCATTATATGGGTTCCATTAAAAAAATTTATCGGTGATTTGAACATGCTTCTAGGTCAATTCGACCACGCTCTACACGATGGACTTGAGTTTTCGACGATCCGAGTTTCCTATCGCGAGATATAAGCCGATAAAGTCTATTTTTGGCTAAATTTGAGCCATTTCCGTGGAACCCATGACCAGTGTACCACAGGTGCCACGAATGACTTAGGGTCGAAAATTCATGCTAGTTGGGTCCAGTTGGTGGTTTGCGACTAGGATGTAATAGATTTTACCGAAAAAACATTTCCAGGCTCGTGCCCTGCAGACGACTGAAAATTACGGTATTTTGAACCCTAAAACATGCATGTGCCATTATATGGGTTCCATTAAAAAAATTTATCGGTGATTTGAACATGTTTCTAGGTCAATTCGACCACGCTCTACACGATGGACTTGAGTTTTCGACGATCCGAGTTTTCTATCGCGAGATATAAGCCGATAAAGTCTATTTTTGGCTAAATTTGAGCCATTTCCGTGGAACCCATGACCAGTGTACCACAGGTGCCACGAATGACTTAGGGTCGAAAATTCATGCTAGTTGGGTCCAGTTGGTGGTTTGCGACTAGGATGTAATAGATTTTACCGAAAAAACATTTCCAGGCTCGTGCCCTGCAGACGACTGAAAATTACGGTATTTTGAACCCTAAACATGCATGTGCCATTATATGGGTTCCATTAAAAAAATTTATCGGTGATTTGAACATGTTTCTAGGTCAATTCGACCACGCTCTACACGATGGACTTGAGTTTTCGACGATCCGAGTTTCCTATCGCGAGATATAAGCCGATAAAGTCTATTTTTGGCTAAATTTGAGCCATTTCCGTGGAACCCATGACCAGTGTACCACAGGTGCCACGAATGACTTAGGGTCGAAAATTCATGCTAGTTGGGTCCAGTTGGTGGTTTGCGACTAGGATGTAATAGATTTTACCGAAAAAAACATTTCCAGGCTCGTGCCCTGGGGCCTTTTTTTAAAAACTACCGAATGGTAAAGGTATTGGTAAAGGTAATGGTAAAGGTATGGGTAACTTCAGTTTTTTAGATTTACCGTTTCGGTATTTCAAGTTACCACTTTTTTGCAAGTTACCGGCGGAAAGTTACCAACTCAGTTTTTAAGAGAGGGTGGTAACTTGAACTTTACCGAAAAAACTTACCCTACTCAAGAGTAGGGTAAATTAGATGGTAACTCAGAATTCAGCGTATTTTTGCATTGATTTCATGGATTTGGTTATTTTGAGGCTTGGAACAGTGTTTTAGTGCTTTGTTTAACAACAAACATGTGACTGAGACAGGCCCTAGTGCTATAGCTTTGAAACATCAAGTCACCCGTACTGCCTGTGCAGGCCTTGAGCGTGACTTGAACGTCTAGATTTTTTTCAATTATATAGGTAGAAGTTTATTTGAATAAAAATAATCTTTGTTCATCATCATTAGTTTCAAGAACCGTTTTTTCAAAGATCCAGAAATTGTCATACAAAGTCACCCAAATAAGCACATAATCAATCAAATCCTTCGAAATAGCGTGTTAAAACCTTTTTCTAATGCAACAAACTTAATTCAGCGGGATTTTATAATTTTTATTTTTAAAATATTTTTTCTATACAAATTTTGCATTAATTTATATGAAACATCAGGTCATCCGACCAGGTGCAGCATGAGTCAAGTTACCGAGTGCGTTTTTTAGAAATGGTAACTTAATTTTCGGTAATGGTAAAGGTAAAGGTATTTGAAATACCGGAAATAAGTTTTACGTGTGTATTTCGGTAACTTGATAGGTAAAAGTTACCTTTACCAATACCTTTACCATTCGGTAGTTCTTAAAAAAAGGCCCCTGCAGACGACTGAAAATTACGGTATTTTGAACCCTAAAACATGCATGTGCCATTATATGGGTTCCATTAAAAAAACTTATCGGTGATTTGAACATGTTTCTAGGTCAATTCGACCACGCTCTACACGATGGACTTGAGTTTTCGACGATCCGAGTTTCCTATCGCGAGATATAAGCCGATAAAGTCTATTTTTGGCTAAATTTGAGCCATTTCCGTGGAACCCATGACCAGTGTACCACAGGTGCCACGAATGACTTAGGGTCGAAAATTCATGCTAGTTGGGTCCAGTTGGTGGTTTGCGACTAGGATGTAATAGATTTTACCGAAAAAACATTTCCAGGCTCGTGCCCTGCAGACGACTGAAAATTACGGTATTTTGAACCCTAAAACATGCATGTGCCATTATATGGGTTCCATTAAAAATTTTTTTCGGTGATTTGAACATGTTTCTAGGTCAATTCGACCACGCTCTACACGATGGACTTGAATTTTCGACGATCCGAGTTTCCTATCGCGAGATATAAGCCGATAAAGTCTATTTTTGGCTAAATTTGAGCCATTTCCGTGGAACCCATGACCAGTGTACCACAGGTGCCACGAATGACTTAGGGTCGAAAATTCATGCTAGTTGGGTCCAGTTGGTGGTTTGCGACTAGGATGTAATAGATTTTACCGAAAAAACATTTCCAGGCTCGTGCCCTGCAGACGACTGAAAATTACGGTATTTTGAACCCTAAAACATGCATGTGCCATTATATGGGTTCCATTAAAAAAACTTATCGGTGATTTGAACATGTTTCTAGGTCAATTCGACCACGCTCTACACGATGGACTTGAGTTTTCGACGATCCGAGTTTCCTATCGCGAGATATAAGCCGATAAAGTCTATTTTTGGCTAAATTTGAGCCATTTCCGTGGAACCCATGACCAGTGTACCACAGGTGCCACGAATGACTTAGGGTCGAAAATTCATGCTAGTTGGGTCCAGTTGGTGGTTTGCGACTAGGATGTAATAGATTTTACCGAAAAAACATCTCCAGGCTCGTGCCCTGCAGACGACTGAAAATTACGGTATTTTGAACCCTAAAACATGCATGTGCCATTATATGGGTTCCATTAAAAAAACTTATCGGTGATTTGAACATGTTTCTAGGTCAATTCGACCACGCTCTACACGATGGACTTGAGTTTTCGACGATCCGAGTTTCCTATCGCGAGATATAAGCCGATAAAGTCTATTTTTGGCTAAATTTGAGCCATTTCCGTGGAACCCATGACCAGTGTACCACAGGTGCCACGAATGACTTAGGGTCGAAAATTCATGCTAGTTGGGTCCAGTTGGTGGTTTGCGACTAGGATGTAATAGATTTTACCGAAAAAACATTTCCAGGCTCGTGCCCTGCAGACGACTGAAAATTACGGTATTTTGAACCCTAAAACATGCATGTGCCATTATATGGGTTCCATTAAAAAAATTTATCGGTGATTTGAACATGTCTCTAGGTCAATTCGACCACGCTCTACACGATGGACTTGAGTTTTCGACGATCCGAGTTTCCTATCGCGAGATATAAGCCGATAAAGTCTATTTTTGGCTAAATTTGAGCCATTTCCGTGGAACCCATGACCAGTGTACCACAGGTGCCACGAATGACTTAGGGTCGAAAATTCATGCTAGTTGGGTCCAGTTGGTGGTTTGCGACTAGGATGTAATAGATTTTACCGAAAAAACATTTCCAGGCTCGTGCCCTGCAGACGACTGAAAATTACGGTATTTTGAACCCTAAAACATGCAAGTGCCATTATATGGGTTCCATTAAAAAAATTTATCGGTGATTTGAACATGTTTCTAGGTCAATTCGACCACGCTCTACACGATGGACTTGAGTTTTCGACGATCCGAGTTTCCTATCGCGAGATATAAGCCGATAAAGTCTATTTTTGGCTAAATTTGAGCCATTTCCGTGGAACCCATGACCAGTGTACCACAGGTGCCACGAATGACTTAGGGTCGAAAATTCATGCTAGTTGGGTCCAGTTGGTGGTTTGCGACTAGGATGTAATAGATTTTACCGAAAAAACATTTCCAGGCTCGTGCCCTGCAGACGACTGAAAATTACGGTATTTTGAACCCTAAAACATGCATGTGCCATTATATGGGTTCCATTAAAAAAACGTATCGGTGATTTGAACATGTTTCTAGGTCAATTCGACCACGCTCTACACGATGGACTTGAGTTTTCGACGATCCGAGTTTCCTATCGCGAGATATAAGCCGATAAAATCTATTTTTGGCTAAATTTGAGCCATTTCCGTGGAACCCATGACCAGTGTACCACAGGTGCCACGAATGACTTAGGGTCGAAAATTCATGCTAGTTGGGTCCAGTTGGTGGTTTACGAATATGGATGTAATAGATTTTACCGAAAAAACATTTCCAGGCTCGTGCCCTGCAGACGACTGAAAATTACGGTATTTTGAACCCTAAAACATGCATGTGCCATTATATGGGTTCCATTAAAAAAACTTATCGGTGATTTGAACATGTTTCTAGGTCAATTCGACCACGCTCTACACGATGGACTTGAGTTTTCGACGATCCGAGTTTCCTATCGCGAGATATAAGCCGATAAAGTCTATTTTTGGCTAAATTTGAGCCATTTCCGTGGAACCCATGACCAGTGTACCACAGGTGCCACGAATGACTTAGGGTCGAAAATTCAGGCTAGTTGGGTCCAGTTGGTGGTTTGCGACTAGGATGTAATAGATTTTACCGAAAAAACATTTCCAGGCTCGTGCCCTGCAGACGACTGAAAATTACGGTATTTTGAACCCTAAAACATGCATGTGCCATTATATGGGTTCCATTAAAAAAAATTTTCGGTGATTTGAACATGTTTCTAGGTCAATTCGACCACGCTCTACACGATGGACTTGAATTTTCGACGATCCGAGTTTCCTATCGCGAGATATAAGCCGATAAAGTCTATTTTTGGCTAAATTTGAGCCATTTCCGTGGAACCCATGACCAGTGTACCACAGGTGCCACGAATGACTTAGGGTCGAAAATTCATGCTAGTTGGGTCCAGTTGGTGGTTTGCGACTAGGATGTAATAGATTTTACCGAAAAAACATTTCCAGGCTCGTGCCCTGCAGACGACTGAAAATTACGGTATTTTGAACCCTAGAACATGCATGTGCCATTATATGGGTTCCATTAAAAAAATTTATCGGTGATT
This sequence comes from Daptonema setosum, assembly GCA_964036265.1. Lineage (NCBI taxonomy): Eukaryota > Metazoa > Nematoda > Chromadorea > Monhysterida > Xyalidae > Daptonema > Daptonema setosum. The sequence goes on along the minus strand of OZ038447.1, from coordinate 1,706,413 downwards.
TGAACATGTTTCTAGGTCAATTCGACCACGCTCTACACGATGGACTTGAATTTTCGACGATCCGAGTTTCCTCTCGCGAGATATAAGCCGATAAAGTCTATTTTTGGCTAAATTTGAGCCATTTCCGTGGAACCCATGACCATTGTACCACAGGTGCCACGAATGACTTAGGGTCGAAAATTCATGCTAGTTGGGTCCAGTTGGTGGTTTGCGACTAGGATGTAATAGATTTTACCGAAAAAACATTTCCAGGCTCGTGCCCTGCAGACGACTGAAAATTACGGTATTTTGAACCCTAAAACATGCATGTGCCATTATATGGGTTCCATTAAAAAAAATTATCGGTGATTTGAACATGTTTCTAGGTCAATTCGACCACGCTCTACACGATGGACTTGAGTTTTCGACGATCCGAGTTTTGTATCGCGAGATATAAGCCGATAAAGTCTATTTTTGGCTAAATTTGAGCCATTTCCGTGGAACCCATGACCAGTGTACCACAGGTGCCACGAATGACTTAGGGTCGAAAATTCATGCTAGTTGGGTCCAGTTGGTGGTTTGCGACTAGGATGTAATAGATTTTACCGAAAAAACATTTCCAGGCTCGTGCCCTGCAGACGACTGAAAATTACGGTATTTTGAACCCTAAAACATGCATGTGCCATTATATGGGTTCCATTAAAAAAATTTATCGGTGATTTGAACATGTTTCTAGGTCAATTCGACCACGCTCTACACGATGGACTTGAGTTTTCGACGATCCGAGTTTCCTATCGCGAGATATAAGCCGATAAAGTCTATTTTTGGCTAAATTTGAGCCATTTCCGTGGAACCCATGACCAGTGTACCACAGGTGCCACGAATGACTTAGGGTCGAAAATTCATGCTAGTTGGGTCCAGTTGGTGGTTTGCGACTAGGATGTAATAGATTTTACCGAAAAAACATTTCCAGGCTCGTGCCCTGCAGACGACTGAAAATTACGGTATTTTGAACCCTAAAACATGCATGTGCCATTATATGGGTTCCATTAAAAAAACTTATCGGTGATTTGCACATGTTTCTAGGTCAATTCGACCACGCTCTACACGATGGACTTGAGTTTTCGACGATCCGAGTTTCCTATCGCGAGATATAAGCCGATAAAGTCTATTTTTGGCTAAATTTGAGCCATTTCCGTGGAACCCATGACCAGTGTACCACAGGTGCCACGAATGACTTAGGGTCGAAAATTCATGCTAGTTGGGTCCAGTTGGTGGTTTGCGACTAGGATGTAATAGATTTTACCGAAAAAACATTTCCAGGCTCGTGCCCTGCAGACGACTGAAAATTACGGTATTTTGAACCCTAAAACATGCATGTGCCATTATATGGGTTCCATTAAAAAAACTTATCGGTGATTTGAACATGTTTCTAGGTCAATTCGACCACGCTCTACACGATGGACTTGAGTTTTCGACGATCCGAGTTTCCTATCGCGAGATATAAGCCGATAAAGTCTATTTTTGGCTAAATTTGAGCCATTTCCGTGGAACCCATGACCAGTGTACCACAGGTGCCACGAATGACTTAGGGTCGAAAATTCATGCTAGTTGGGTCCAGTTGGTGGTTTGCGACTAGGATGTAATAGATTTTACCGAAAAAACATCTCCAGGCTCGTGCCCTGCAGACGACTGAAAATTACGGTATTTTGAACCCTAAAACATGCATGTGCCATTATATGGGTTCCATTAAAAAAAACTTATCGGTGATTTGAACATGTTTCTAGGTCAATTCGACCACGCTCTACACGATGGACTTGAGTTTTCGACGATCCGAGTTTCCTATCGCGAGATATAAGCCGATAAAGTCTATCTTTGGCTAAATTTGAGCCATTTCCGTGGAACCCATGACCAGTGTACCACAGGTGCCACGAATGACTTAGGGTCGAAAATTCATGCTAGTTGGGTCCAGTTGGTGGTTTGCGACTAGGATGTAATAGATTTTACCGAAAAAACATTTCCAGGCTCGTGCCCTGCAGACGACTGAAAATTACGGTATTTTGAACCCTAAAACATGCATGTGCCATTATATGGGTTCCATTAAAAAAAATTATCGGTGATTTGAACATGTTTCTAGGTCAATTCGACCACGCTCTACACGATGGACTTGAGTTTTCGACGATCCGAGTTTCCTATCGCGAGATATAAGCCGATAAAGTCTATTTTTGGCTAAATTTGAGCCATTTCCGTGGAACCCATGACCAGTGTACCACAGGTGCCACGAATGACTTAGGGTCGAAAATTCATGCTAGTTGGGTCCAGTTGGTGGTTTGCGACTAGGATGTAATAGATTTTACCGAAAAAACATTTCCAGGCTCGTGCCCTGCAGACGACTGAAAATTACGGTATTTTGAACCCTAAAACATGCAAGTGCCATTATATGGGTTCCATTAAAAAAATTTATCGGTGATTTGAACATGTTTCTAGGTCAATTCGACCACGCTCTACACGATGGACTTGAGTTTTCGACGATCCGAGTTTCCTATCGCGAGATATAAGCCGATAAAGTCTATTTTTGGCTAAATTTGAGCCATTTCCGTGGAACCCATGACCAGTGTACCACAGGTGCCACGAATGACTTAGGGTCGAAAATTCATGCTAGTTGGGTCCAGTTGGTGGTTTGCGACTAGGATGTAATAGATTTTACCGAAAAAACATTTCCAGGCTCGTGCCCTGCAGACGACTGAAAATTACGGTATTTTGAACCCTAAAACATGCATGTGCCATTATATGGGTTCCATTAAAAAAACGTATCGGTGATTTGAACATGTTTCTAGGTCAATTCGACCACGCTCTACACGATGGACTTGAGTTTTCGACGATCCGAGTTTCCTATCGCGAGATATAAGCCGATAAAGTCTATTTTTGGCTAAATTTGAGCCATTTCCGTGGAACCCATGACCAGTGTACCACAGGTGCCACGAATGACTTAGGGTCGAAAATTCATGCTAGTTGGGTCCAGTTGGTGGTTTACGAATATGGATGTAATAGATTTTACCGAAAAAACATTTCCAGGCTCGTGCCCTGCAGACGACTGAAAATTACGGTATTTTGAACCCTAAAACATGCATGTGCCATTATATGGGTTCCATTAAAAAAACTTATCGGTGATTTGAACATGTTTCTAGGTCAATTCGACCACGCTCTACACGATGGACTTGAGTTTTCGACGATCCGAGTTTCCTATCGCGAGATATAAGCCGATAAAGTCTATTTTTGGCTAAATTTGAGCCATTTCCGTGGAACCCATGACCAGTGTACCACAGGTGCCACGAATGACTTAGGGTCGAAAATTCAGGCTAGTTGGGTCCAGTTGGTGGTTTGCGACTAGGATGTAATAGATTTTACCGAAAAAACATTTCCAGGCTCGTGCCCTGCAGACGACTGAAAATTACGGTATTTTGAACCCTAAAACATGCATGTGCCATTATATGGGTTCCATTAAAAAAAATTTTCGGTGATTTGAACATGTTTCTAGGTCAATTCGACCACGCTCTACACGATGGACTTGAATTTTCGACGATCCGAGTTTCCTATCGCGAGATATAAGCCGATAAAGTCTATTTTTGGCTAAATTTGAGCCATTTCCGTGGAACCCATGACCAGTGTACCACAGGTGCCACGAATGACTTAGGGTCGAAAATTCATGCTAGTTGGGTCCAGTTGGTGGTTTGCGACTAGGATGTAATAGATTTTACCGAAAAAACATTTCCAGGCTCGTGCCCTGCAGACGACTGAAAATTACGGTATTTTGAACCCTAGAACATGCATGTGCCATTATATGGGTTCCATTAAAAAAATTTATCGGTGATTTGAACATGTTTCTAGGTCAATTCGACCACGCTCTACACGATGGACTTGAGTTTTCGACGATCCGAGTTTTGTATCGCGAGATATAAGCCGATAAAGTCTATTTTTGGCTAAATTTGAGCCATTTCCGTGGAACCCATGACCAGTGTACCACAGGTGCCACGAATGACTTAGGGTCGAAAATTCATGCTAGTTGGGTCCAGTTTGTGGTTTGCGACTAGGATGTAATAGATTTTACCGAAAAAACATTTCCAGGCTCGTGCCCTGCAGACGACTGAAAATTACGGTATTTTGAACCCTAAAACATGCATGTGCCATTATATGGGTTCCATTAAAAAAACTTATCGGTGATTTGAACATGTTTCTAGGTCAATTCGACCACGCTCTACACGATGGACTTGAGTTTTCGACGATCCGAGTTTTCTATCGCGAGATATAAGCCGATAAAGTCTATTTTTGGCTAAATTTGAGCCATTTCCGTGGAACCCATGACCAGTGTACCACAGGTGCCACGAATGACTTAGGGTCGAAAATTCATGCTAGTTGGGTCCAGTTGGTGGTTTGCGACTAGGATGTAATAGATTTTACCGAAAAAACATTTCCAGGCTCGTGCCCTGCAGACGACTGAAAATTACGGTATTTTGAACCCTAAAACATGCATGTGCCATTATATGGGTTCCATTAAAAAAACGTATCGGTGATTTGAACATGTTTCTAGGTCAATTCGACCACGCTCTACACGATGGACTTGAGTTTTCGACGATCCGAGTTTCCTATCGCGAGATATTGATACGGAGCATCTAAGATGCATCTCAGCAATAACTTGAGCTCAGATACGGTAGTCAGCAACTACCGTATCAGCAGACATAGGCGTGGCTTAGAGAGCGAACAGCCAGCCAATCAGCAAGTTATTATAGCATCAGAAATTAGCACAGCGAGTCATTCAGTCAGGCAATTCAGTCAGTCATTATGCAACCAGCGAGCAACTAGGCAACTGCAACGCAGCGGCACGTTATATGCAACAGATAGCACGGCACTGCACACAGAGCATATCCAGCATGTAAGCACGCATAGCAAATACGCTGAGTAGATTTACATTATTCCAATTTATCTTATTATTCTTAATATTCCTATTTCCATAATTTAAATGGTTTATTCTTATTTCCGTACTCTAAAAGACAATACATTTCTCCTATGAATCATTAACTAACTTGGTAAAATACTTATTCTTTATATTATACTTAAATCATCTTATAATAATTGTAACTTCAATAATGTGGAAAACCGTTACGCATTCTTGATATATATAAAACCTTTCAAGGTTCTTTAAAGTATTATTCCCTTGGTACTCCGGTTATTTGTAATACTACACACATAAGTTAAGGCATATAAGTTAAGCATACTATTCAGGTATTAAGATGCAATATGTACGGTGAGCACTCGCCCGTTTAGGTAAGAGTGCCCCGTAACATAAGTGGAGGCTCCATCGAGCTTCCATTCGCACTGCACTGTATAGCGCAATAGAAGTATGGAACGAACTCGCAGACACGCAAGTAAATTGAAATGCACAGAGATCAGCTTTATTGCATTTGAGTAACAGTACTTAAAGTTATTCACACGACTTTGCATACGAACACCCGGCATATATGAAACAAGTCTGTTATGGGGATGATCTGTCCTCGGGATGAGTTGTCCCACCCTGGCAAATGCGTTAGCATTTGCCGCCGATGAATTGGAGTTAGACTCCGCCTCCCCAACGTTCCGAACGCTAACAGTCAGTCAGTCATTCAGTTGTACATTCACTTACATCAACAGTGGCCTTTAGACAACCAGTCACTCTAGCTGACACCCACGTCTGGTTTTGGACAGTCCATCTGAGATGCATAGTTATGTAGGTATTGCATATCCCCCCATTTGTCAGAGACACAATCAGTCGGATAGACACCATATGTATTAGCAGGTACTCTATATTGGTCGTATATTATATGAATAAACAAGTAACAAGATCACACTTGAAGGTTGTGGAATGGGACATAACGAAAAGACATCTGACACATAACTAAGATAGTCTTATTAAGGGATGCACCCCACATGTAATGGAGCCGTAACAAGATAGTAGTAAAGAGTGAAAGGGTGCCCCTTAATAAGTCAACGCACAGAGAGCTGCATTTATTCAACGATTTTTTTAACCAAACATTCGACATGAAACAAGCAAGCAATTTAGAAAATTGTGTTGTACGTTTTAAACGGCATACAACATGCGTTGCTTTACACAAACACAAGCAACAAACAAACACTCATATAACCCGTGTAATTTCGCATTGCAGCAGGCACACACAAAAAAATCGGCAGCTGAATTTCTATAACAGTACAGCACAGTTGCACATAAGCACCCATCGCTTTATTTGTGTGTTACGGACATAAACAGTACTTGGCATGTAACGGCGCATCGAGCTAGCACATTCAGTACAGCACTGGTACCAGCATTACACATGTGAGTACACGCAAAAGCACGATGAGGCTGTAAGTATTGAGCTTCATCAGTGGACGCACTGTAAAGCCAACGCACTCAGATTTATTTTAGATATGTAGCAACTGCATACAGGGACCAACTGCATATAGTGGCAATTTTTTCAGAGTTCATGTATGCAAAATGTGCCAATACTTATTTATTGTCTGTCTCATGTTTGTACATTTTTGTCCTTCATTGTTAACTGTGTTAATTTAATGTTATGTCTTGTTGGTCCGTATTTGTTTTTCTCTTTGTTATGTGCGACGCGACAGAAGTGAGGGTACGGAGGCCGGCCGCCCCATGACCTTCATCGTACACTTGTCTGTTAAACTTGTTAAATTTGTTAGAATATTTGTTGGTCTTTCGCGTTCAGTTTTAACTTTGTCCGTTTTCTTCGCAAGCAATCACGCATGAGCAACGAATCAATACAGTAACCACTTTTTGAGTTTACTGTAAAACTTTGGCAAAAGAAAAAAAGCAAATATTTTGATTCTACCTTCAAATCTTCTTGGTGGCTTATCAGCAAAAATCTGATTTGAAATATTCCCAGCAGTTTTGACTTTTAGCAACTTTGTTTTTGCAATGAACATCAACATCCGAAATTCCGACAGCAATTGCAGCTAAAGGTTTCGCAGCAAACCCAAGCATACGATATTATCAGCGGCTGGATTTTCGTAATATGAGTTTTGAAATGTCGGCATCGAATATTGCCAGCGCAGCAACTGAGTTTTCGCAACAAATGTCAGCATGCAAATACTGTTGATCAATGAGATAACAACTTTAGCTGATTCAGAAAACGAGACGGTCTCAGCATTGAACTTTATGATTTGAAAACATCGACTTGTTCTGAAAAGCATTCGAATTGGAAAGGCTACGACTATATTTAATTCAAATATTGCGATAGACAGTTGCACACATCCGCATAAGAAACATTTTAGTTTAGGTGTTATTCTTATTACCACATACATTTAGTTTGGCACCGAAGCACTAGCAAAAGCAGTAAGAGCCGATGGCTCAGTGGCAAACATTGATGGCAAACCCATTTGCATCACAGTTGACACAGATTGACTCATTTAGTGGAGAAAAAGCAGAGGAATCAATTGAGTGTTTCCTAAGCGATTATGATAAAATTACCAGTGGCATCGGAATCAGCAGCAATGAGCAAGCCAGATTTCTTAAACTTTATCTAACAGGGCTGGCTGAGTTGAAATATCGCAGTTATGCAGATGAAGTTAAATGCAATTATGTTAGCCTAAAGCAGCACCTTATCAGTGATTTCAAACAGCAGCATCAGGCAAATGCAGCAGCTCGAGAATTTTTCGTGCGTACTCAGACGCCACAAGAATCGGTAGCCAGTTTTGTGAATGCATTGATACGTTTGCATGAGAAAGCTTATGGCACGACAGGTGATGATCACATAGTACGTGATCGATTGCTCCAAGGAATTAATCCGCAATTACAGCAAGCCATGGCATACATAGATAATGTACCTAGTACATTGACTGATACAGTGGCACTATTACAACGCGCAGAGAACAGGTTGCGCATATTACGCATGAATACTGCTGACCAAGAAATGCAAGTTATGGCTGCTTACCAGCATTCAGTTGAAAAGTCGCCAACTGAAAAACAAAGAAATCAAGTTGAGCAACTGACTCGAGATATGCAAAAAATGACCGCAGTTGTATCGCAGATTAGTCATCAGTTGCAATTGAATCGCAATTCACAAAATAAATGTTTTATGTGCAACCAAATAGGGCACATTCAGCGTTACTGTCCATACAGGCAACTAAAGTTGGATCCCTGAAGCAACGTTAACGATTTTAAGTAACTAGCGCAGCAAGTTGCATCAGCACGATCGTTCTTTGAACGGAGGCAGCAACCGCATGAAACAGTCGCCGCATTCGCTCAGGCACTGTCAGCACTACATACATAGCAAGGCTTATGGCCAAGGTGCAAATGATAACGTACTACGTGATCGCATTTTACAAGGTGTCAACAAGCAATTACAGCACGCATTGGTCTATGTAGACGCAATTCCAGACAACCTGCAAAACACTATTGCACTTTTACAACGCATAGAAAGCAGGCAGAATATTTTGCAAATGCATGAGATTAAAGATGAGGTGCAAGCAATGGCAGCATATCAGCAACCCACAGAGCAATCAGCAACTGATAAGTTATCCAAACGCATAGACAAGTTAACACAGGATATGCAGCAATTATTGGCATCTAGTCAACGCACGCAGCAGTTTATGGCATCTAGTCAACACCCGCAAACGCACACTCGAGACACTCGGGTGAAATGCCATTATTGTGGCACACCTGGTCACATACAAAGAGATTGTCGCAAGAAACAAAGAGACGGCAACCAATTTAATTAATCAGCATTTTAGTAACTCGTCCATGCAGACAGACCGCAATTTTTTGCCAGCTACGCAATTTTAATCTGCCAGTCCAGTCAGAACGATTTCATAATGACCGAAGCAACTCATTTAACTCGCTCCAAGCACGTTTTAGTCGCAGCCCAACAAGAAACAATAGCACAAATAGCAATTTTCGCACGAACCAGCCCAGTTATGGTCAGCTGAACTATAACTGACCGCAAAATAGATCTCGCAGTAACACGCCACATGATTCGCAAAGTACATCAGACAGTTGTGACTGCATATTATAGCACCTGCAACAGAGAAGCAAAACGTTATGAATCTTGCACACGAACTTTTTCTTAGCGGAACTTGCATACGACTGTCATATCAAGCAATCAGCTTGGGATAACAAATAGCATTCATGAAGTGACCGAATAACACCTTATAGGATGTTGTTTGGTCACGACTGTCGGTCACCATTAGACACAGCACTTCATTACAAACCTGCAACCATTGGCAGAGATTACCAGTCATATGCACATGAGCGACACACACGCTTAGGTGACACATAAACATTTGCAGTTGAAAATTGGCAGATCGATCAGTAATAATTAGATAGTGGCACGTTCAGAAATCGTCAGCAATGAGAAACACGCCATCCCCTGCAACCATGGCGATACTCGGTCAGAACAAGGAACAAGCCCAGGCCGAGCCACAGCATCAGAGTGCAGATTAGCAGCAAACCATGCCACAGCAGCAGAGTGCACAGCAACAAGCACACATACCGCAAGCCGCCATCCACTTCAACGCAATTCAGCAATCATCAGCAGATTAAGCAACTCTAGCAGGCGCAAATACAGCAACAGCAGCACAACCAGCAACAAGAGCAGAGACACAGCAGCAACGAGCAGCACCGCATGGTAACAATTGCAACTGTCACTACTGCTTGGCTCGCAGCTTTGACAGCAGATGAACAATCAGCAACGACGCTAGCAACGACATAACGTAACCATAATATTGCAACATGATATTTTGAACACTATGAATTATTGATTACTATTTTATAACATTTTGTGATCATTATTGCGGTATCAACAACAACATGATCATTCAACAACATCAACAACCACAACAACAACAATGTATCGGACGCATCATCAAACATTCGCAGCATATCCAATCACCAACAACAATGGTCTCATGTCAACCAGTCCAGTGCATCGATAACTGTCTCACGTCGAGCAGTTCATCGCATCATTAACTGTCTCACGTCGAGCAGTTCATCGCATCATCAACTGTCTCATGTCGAGCAGTTCATCGCATCATCAACTGTCTCATGTCGAGCAGTTCATCGCATCAACAACTGTCTCATGTCGAGCAGTTCATCGCATCATCAACTGTCTCATGTCGAGCAGTTCATCGCATCAACAACTGTCTCATGTCGAGCAGTTCATCGCATCATCAACTGTCTCATGTCGAGCAGTTCATCGCATCAACAACTGTCTCATGTCGAGCAGTTCATCGCATCAAAAACTCTCTCATGTCAAGCAGTTCATCGTAACAACAACAACCGCGGAGTACCCACATCGAACAATGATATATATTGATTACTATTATCATCGAACAATGATATATATTGATTACTATTACGAACTATAATTCATTTCAAAAACTTATAAATTTACCATTACATTTCGAAAATTTCTTATTTTGCATACTTATGCCTTACATATTTCATTCGTTGCCTTATTTCATTGTTCATCCAGCGCTTAATTTTCGCATATGAGACATAGCTTAGATCAGATATGGCAATTATGCATTTCAACGAGGACGTTGTTTCAAAAACAAGTAGCAAGTGATACGGAGCATCTAAGATGCATCTCAGCAATAACTTGAGCTCAGATACGGTAGTCAGCAACTACCGTATCAGCAGACATAGGCGTGGCTTAGAGAGCGAACAGCCAGCCAATCAGCAAGTTATTATAGCATCAGAAATTAGCACAGCGAGTCATTCAGTCAGGCAATTCAGTCAGTCATTATGCAACCAGCGAGCAACTAGGCAACTGCAACGCAGCGGCACGTTATATGCAACAGATAGCACGGCACTGCACACAGAGCATATCCAGCATGTAAGCACGCATAGCAAATACGCTGAGTAGATTTACATTATTCCAATTTATCTTATTATTCTTAATATTCCTATTTCCATAATTTAAATGGTTTATTCTTATTTCCGTACTCTAAAAGACAATACATTTCTCCTATGAATCATTAACTAACTTGGTAAAATACTTATTCTTTATATTATACTTAAATCATCTTATAATAATTGTAACTTCAATAATGTGGAAAACCGTTACGCATTCTTGATATATATAAAACCTTTCAAGGTTCTTTAAAGTATTATTCCCTTGGTACTCCGGTTATTTGTAATACTACACACATAAGTTAAGGCATATAAGTTAAGCATACTATTCAGGTATTAAGATGCAATATGTACGGTGAGCACTCGCCCGTTTAGGTAAGAGTGCCCCGTAACAATATAAGCCGATAAAGTCTATTTTTGGCTAAATTTGAGCCATTTCCGTGGAACCCATGACCAGTGTACCACAAGTGCCACGAATGACTTAGGGTCGAAAATTCATGCTAGTTGGGTCCAGTTGGTGGTTTGCGACTAGGATGTAATAGATTTTACCAAAAAAACATTTCCAGGCTCGTGCCCTGCAGACGACTGAAAATTACGGTATTTTGAACCCTAAAACATGCATGTGCCATTATATGGGTTCCATTAAAAAAATTATCGGTGATTTGAACATGTTTCTAGGTCAATTCGACCACGCTCTACACGATGGACTTGAGTTTTCGACGATCCGAGTTTCCTATCGCGAGATATAAGCCGATAAAGTCTATTTTTGGCTAAATTTGAGCCATTTCCGTGGAACCCATGACCAGTGTACCACAGGTGCCACGAATGACTTAGGGTCGAAAATTCATGCTAGTTGGGTCCAGTTGGTGGTTTGCGACTAGGATGTAATAGATTTTACCGAAAAAACATTTCCAGGCTCGTGCCCAGCAGACGACTGAAAATTACGGTATTTTGTACCCTAAAACATGCATGTGCCATTATATGGGTTCCATTAAAAAAACTTATCGGTGATTTGAACATGTTTCTAGGTCAATTCGACCACGCTCTACACGATGGACTTGAGTTTTCGACGATCCGAGTTTCCTATCGCGAGATATAAGCCGATAAAGTATATTTTTGGCTAAATTTGAGCCATTTCCGTGGAACTCATGACCAGTGTACCACAGGTGCCACGAATGACTTAGGGTCGAAAATTCATGCTAGTTGGGTCCAGTTGGTGGTTTGCGACTAGGATGTAATAGATTTTACCGAAAAAACATTTCCAGGCTCGTGCCCTGCAGACGACTGAAAATTACGGTATTTTGAACCCTAAAACATGCATGTGCCATTATATGGGTTCCATTAAAAAAACTTATCGGTGATTTGAACATGTTTCTAGGTCAATTCGACCACGCTCTACACGATGGACTTGAGTTTTCGACGATCCGAGTTTCCTATCGCGAGATATAAGCCGATAAAGTCTATTTTTGGCTAAATTTGAGCCATTTCCGTGGAACCCATGACCAGTGTACCACAGGTGCCACGAATGACTTAGGGTCGAAAATTCATGCTAGTTGGGTCCAGTTGGTGGTTTGCGACTAGGATGTAATAGATTTTACCGAAAAAACAGTTTCCAGGCTCGTGCCCTGCAGACGACTGAAAATTACGGTATTTTGAACCCTAAAACATGCATGTGCTATTATATGGGTTCCATTAAAAAAAACTTATCGGTGATTTGAACATGTTTCTAGGTCAATTCGACCACGCTCTACACGATGGACTTGAGTTTTCGACGATCCGAGTTTTCTATCGCGAGATATAAGCCGATAAAGTCTATTTTTGGCTAAATTTGAGCCATTTCCGTGGAACCCATGACCAGTGTACCACAGGTGCCACGAATGACTTAGGGTCGAAAATTCATGCTAGTTGGGTCCAGTTGGTGGTTTGCGACTAGGATGTAATAGATTTTACCGAAAAAACATTTCCAGGCTCGTGCCCTGCAGACGACTGAAAATTACGGTATTTTGAACCCTAAAACATGCATGTGCCATTATATGGGGTTCCATTAAAAAAACGTATCGGTGATTTGAACATGTTTCTAGGTCAATTCGACCACGCTCTACACGATGGACTTGAGTTTTCGACGATCCGAGTTTCCTATCGCGAGATATAAGCCGATAAAGTCTATTTTTGGCTAAATTTGAGCCATTTCCGTGGAACCCATGACCAGTGTACCACAGGTGCCACGAATGACTTAGGGTCGAAAATTCATGCTAGTTGGGTCCAGTTGGTGGTTTGCGACTAGGATGTAATAGATTTTACCGAAAAAACATTTCCAGGCTCGTGCCCTGCAGACGACTGAAAATTACGGTATTTTGAACCCTAAAACATGCATGTGCCATTATATGGGTTCCATTAAAAAAACTTATCGGTGATTTGAACATGTTTCTAGGTCAATTCGACCACGCTCTACACGATGGACTTGAGTTTTCGACGATCCGAGTTTCCTATCGCGAGATATAAGCCGATAAAGTCTATTTTTGGCTAAATTTGAGCCATTTCCGTGGAACCCATGACCAGTGTACCACAGGTGCCACGAATGACTTAGGGTCGAAAATTCATGCTAGTTGGGTCCAGTTGGTGGTTTGCGACTAGGATGTAATAGATTTTACCGAAAAAACATTTCCAGGCTCGTGCCCTGCAGACGACTGAAAATTACGGTATTTTGAACCCTAAAACATGCATGTGCCATTATATGGGTTCCATTAAAAAAACTTATCGGTGATTTGAACATGTTTCTAGGTCAATTCGACCACGCTCTACACGATAGACTTGAGTTTTCGACGATCCGAGTTTCCTATCGCGAGATATAAGCCGATAAAGTCTATTTTTGGCTAAATTTGAGCCATTTCCGTGGAACCCATGACCAGTGTACCACAGGTGCCACGAATGACTTAGGGTCGAAAATTCATGCTAGTTGGGTCCAGTTGGTGGTTTGCGACTAGGATGTAATAGATTTTACCGAAAAAACATTTCCAGGCTCGTGCCCTGCAGACGACTGAAAATTACGGTATTTTGAACCCTAAAACATGCATGTGCCATTATATGGGTTCCATTAAAAAAAAATTATCGGTGATTTGAACATGTTTCTAGGTCAATTCGACCACGCTCTACACGATGGACTTGAGTTTTCGACGATCCGAGTTTCCTATCGCGAGATATAAGCCGATAAAGTCTATTTTTGGCTAAATTTGAGCCATTTCCGTGGAACCCATGACCAGTGTACCACAGGTGCCACGAATGACTTAGGGTCGAAAATTCATGCTAGTTGGGTCCAGTTGGTGGTTTGCGACTAGGATGTAATAGATTTTACCGAAAAAACATTTCCAGGCTCGTGCCCTGCAGACGACTGAAAATTACGGTATTTTGAACCCTAAAACATGCATGTGCCATTAAATGGGTTCCATTAAAAAAATTTATCGGTGATTTGAACATGTTTCTAGGTCAATTCGACCACGCTCTACACGATGGACTTGAGTTTTCGACGATCCGAGTTTCCTATCGCGAGATATAAGCCGATAAAGTCTATTTTTGGCTAAATTTGAGCCATTTCCGTGGAACCCATGACCAGTGTACCACAGGTGCCACGAATGACTTAGGGTCGAAAATTCATGCTAGTTGGGTCCAGTTGGTGGTTTGCGACTAGGATGTAATAGATTTTACCGAAAAAACATTTCCAGGCTCGTGCCCTGCAGACGACTGAAAATTACGGTATTTTGAACCCTAAAACATGCATGTGCCATTATATGGGTTCCATTAAAAAAACTTATCGGTGATTTGAACATGTTTCTAGGTCAATTCGACCACGCTCTACACGATGGACTTGAGTTTTCGACGATCCGAGTTTCCTATCGCGAGATATAAGCCGATAAAGTCTATTTGTGGCTAAATTTGAGCCATTTCCGTGGAACCCATGACCAGTGTACCACAGGTGCCACGAATGACTTAGGGTCGAAAATTCATGCTAGTTGGGTCCAGTTGGTGGTTTGCGACTAGGATGTAATAGATTTTACCGAAAAAACATTTCCAGGCTCGTGCCCTGCAGACGACTGAAAATTACGGTATTTTGAACCCTAAAACATGCATGTGCCATTATATGGGTTCCATTAAAAAAAATTATCGGTGATTTGAACATGTTTCTAGGTCAATTCGACCACGCTCTACACGATGGACTTGAGTTTTCGACGATCCGAGTTTCCTATCGCGAGATATAAGCTGATAAAGTCTATTTTTGGCTAAATTTGAGCCATTTCCGTGGAACCCATGACCAGTGTACCACAGGTGCCACGAATGACTTAGGGTCGAAAATTCATGCTAGTTGGGTCCAGTTGGTGGTTTGCGACTAGGATGTAATAGATTTTACCGAAAAAACATTTCCAGGCTCGTGCCCTGCAGACGACTGAAAATTACGGTATTTTGAACCCTAAAACATGCATGTGCCATTATATGGGTTCCATTAAAAAAAATTATCGGTGATTTGAACATGTTTCTAGGTCAATTCGACCACGCTCTACACGATGGACTTGAGTTTTCGACGATCCGAGTTTCCTATCGCGAGATATAAGCCGATAAAGTCTATTTTTGGCTAAATTTGAGCCATTTCCGTGGAACCCATGACCAGTGTACCACAGGTGCCACGAATGACTTAGGGTCGAAAATTCATGCTAGTTGGGTCCAGTTGGTGGTTTGCGACTAGGATGTAATAGATTTTACCGAAAAAACATTTCCAGGCTCGTGCCCTGCAGACGACTGAAAATTACGGTATTTTGAACCCTAAAACATGCAAGTGCCATTATATGGGTTCCATTAAAAAAATTTATCGGTGATTTGAACATGTTTCTAGGTCAATTCGACCACGCTCTACACGATGGACTTGAGTTTTCGACGATCCGAGTTTCCTATCGCGAGATATAAGCCGATAAAGTCTATTTTTGGCTAAATTTTGAGCCATTTCCGTGGAACCCATGACCAGTGTACCACAGGTGCCACGAATGACTTAGGGTCGAAAATTCATGCTAGTTGGGTCCAGTTGGTGGTTTGCGACTAGGATGTAATAGATTTTACCGAAAAAACATTTCCAGGCTCGTGCCCTGCAGACGACTGAAAATTACGGTATTTTGAACCCTAAAACATGCATGTGCCATTATATGGGTTCCATTAAAAAAACTTATCGGTGATTTGAACATGTTTCTAGGTCAATTCGACCACGCTCTACACGATGGACTTGAGTTTTCGACGATCCGAGTTTCCTATCGCGAGATATAAGCCGATAAAGTCTATTTTTGGCTAAATTTGAGCCATTTCCGTGGAACCCATGACCAGTGTACCACAGGTGCCACGAATGACTTAGGGTCGAAAATTCATGCTAGTTGGGTCCAGTTGGTGGTTTGCGACTAGGATGTAATAGATTTTACCGAAAAAACATTTCCAAGCTCGTGCCCTGCAGACGACTGAAAATTACGGTATTTTGAACCCTAAAACATGCATGTGCCATTATATGGGTTCCATTAAAAAAACGTATCGGTGATTTGAACATGTTTCTAGGTCAATTCGACCACGCTCTACACGATGGACTTGAGTTTTCGACGATCCGAGTTTCCTATCGCGAGATATAAGCCGATAAAGTCTATTTTTGGCTAAATTTGAGCCATTTCCGTGGAACCCATGACCAGTGTACCACAGGTGCCACGAATGACTTAGGGTCGAAAATTCATGCTAGTTGGGTCCAGTTGGTGGTTTGCGACTAGGATGTAATAGATTTTACCGAAAAAACATTTCCAGGCTCGTGCCCTGCAGACGACTGAAAATTACGGTATTTTGAACCCTAAAACATGCATGTGCCATTATATGGGTTCCATTAAAAAAACGTATCGGTGATTTGAACATGTTTCTAGGTCAATTCGACCACGCTCTACACGATGGACTTGAGTTTTCGACGATCCGAGTTTCCTATCGCGAGATATAAGCCGATAAAGTCTATTTTTGGCTAAATTTGAGCTATTTCCGTGGAACCCATGACCAGTGTACCACAGGTGCCACGAATGACTTAGGGTCGAAAATTCATGCTAGTTGGGTCCAGTTGGTGGTTTGCGACTAGGATGTAATAGATTTTACCGAAAAAACATTTCCAGGCTCGTGCCCTGCAGACGACTGAAAATTACGGTATTTTGAACCCTAAAACATGCATGTGCCATTATATGGGTTCCATTAAAAAAATTTATCGGTGATTTGAACATGTTTCTAGGTCAATTCGACCACGCTCTACACGATGGACTTGAGTTTTCGACGATCCGAGTTTCCTATCGCGAGATATAAGCCGATAAAGTCTATTTTTGGCTAAATTTGAGCCCTTTCCGTGGAACCCATGACCAGTGTACCACAGGTGCCACGAATGACTTAGGGTCCACAATTCATGCTAGTTGGGTCCAGTTGGTGGTTTGCGACTAGGATGTAATAGATTTTACCGAAAAAACATTTCCAGGCTCGTGCCCTGCAGACGACTGAAAATTACGGTATTTTGAACCCTAAAACATGCATGTGCCATTATATGGGTTCCATTAAAAAAACGTATCGGTGATTTGAACATGTTTCTAGGTCAATTCGACCACGCTCTACACGATGGACTTGAGTTTTCGACGATCCGAGTTTCCTATCGCGAGATATAAGCCGATAAAGTCTATTTTTGGCTAAATTTGAGCCATTTCCGTGGAACCCATGACCAGTGTACCACAGGTGCCACGAATGACTTAGGGTCGAAAATTCATGCTAGTTGGGTCCAGTTGGTGGTTTGCGACTAGGATGTAATAGATTTTACCGAAAAAACATTTCCAGGCTCGTGCCCTGCAGACGACTGAAAATTACGGTATTTTGAACCCTAAAACATGCATGTGCCATTATATGGGTTCCATTAAAAAAATTTATCGGTGATTTGAACATGTTTCTAGGTCAATTCGACCACGCTCTACACGATGGACTTGAGTTTTCGACGATCCGAGTTTCCTATCGCGAGATATAAGCCGATAAAGTCTATTTTTGGCTAAATTTGAGCCATTTCCGTGGAACCCATGACCAGTGTACCACAGGTGCCACGAATGACTTAGGGTCGAAAATTCATGCTAGTTGGGTCCAGTTGGTGGTTTGCGACTAGGATGTAATAGATTTTACCGAAAAAACATTTCCAGGCTCGTGCCCTGCAGACGACTGAAAATTACGGTATTTTGAACCCTAAAACATGCATGTGCCATTATATGGGTTCCATTAAAAAAACTTATCGGTGATTTGAACATGTTTCTAGGTCAATTCGACCACGCTCTACACGATGGACTTGAGTTTTCGACGATCCGAGTTTTCTATCGCGAGATATAAGCCGATAAAGTCTATTTTTGGCTAAATTTGAGCCATTTCCGTGGAACCCATGACCAGTGTACCACAGGTGCCACGAATGACTTAGGGTCGAAAATTCATGCTAGTTGGGTCCAGTTGGTGGTTTGCGACTAGGATGTAATAGATTTTACCGAAAAAACATTTCCAGGCTCGTGCCCTGCAGACGACTGAAAATTACGGTATTTTGAACCCTAAAACATGCATGTGCCATTATATGGGTTCCATTAAAAAAATTTTTCGGTGATTTGAACATGTTTCTAGGTCAATTCGACCACGCTCTACACGATGGACTTGAGTTTTCGACGATCCGAGTTTCCTATCGCGAGATATAAGCCGATAAAGTCTATTTTTGGCTAAATTTGAGCCATTTCCGTGGAACCCATGACCAGTGTACCACAGGTGCCACAAATGACTTAGGGTCGAAAATTCATGCTAGTTGGGTCCAGTTGGTGGTTTGCGACTAGGATGTAATAGATTTTACCGAAAAAACATTTCCAGGCTCGTGCCCTGCAGACGACTGAAAATTACGGTATTTTGAACCCTAAAACATGCATGTGCCATTATATGGGTTCCATTAAAAAAACGTATCGGTGATTTGAACATGTTTCTAGGTCAATTCGACCACGCTCTACACGATGGACTTGAGTTTTCGACGATCCGAGTTTCCTATCGCGAGATATAAGCCGATAAAGTCTATTTTTGGCTAAATTTGAGCCATTTCCGTGGAACCCATGACCAGTGTACCACAGGTGCCACGAATGACTTAGGGTCGAAAATTCATGCTAGTTGGGTCCAGTTGGTGGTTTGCGACTAGGATGTAATAGATTTTACCGAAAAAACATTTCCAGGCTCGTGCCCTGCAGACGACTGAAAATTACGGTATTTTGAACCCTAAAACATGCATGTGCCATTATATGGGTTCCATTAAAAAAACTTATCGGTGATTTGAACATGTTTCTAGGTCAATTCGACCACGCTCTACACGATGGACTTGAGTTTTCGACGATCCGAGTTTCCTATCGCGAGATATAAGCCGATAAAGTCTATTTTTGGCTAAATTTGAGCCATTTCCGTGGAACCCATGACCAGTGTACCACAGGTGCCACGAATGACTTAGGGTCGAAAATTCATGCTAGTTGGGTCCAGTTGGTGGTTTGCGACTAGGATGTAATAGATTTTACCGAAAAAACATTTCCAGGCTCGTGCCCTGCAGACGACTGAAAATTACGGTATTTTGAACCCTAAAACATGCATGTGCCATTATATGGGTTCCATTAAAAAAACTTATCGGTGATTTGAACATGTTTCTAGGTCAATTCGACCACGCTCTACACGATAGACTTGAGTTTTCGACGATCCGAGTTTCCTATCGCGAGATATAAGCCGATAAAGTCTATTTTTGGCTAAATTTGAGCCATTTCCGTGGAACCCATGACCAGTGTACCACAGGTGCCACGAATGACTTAGGGTCGAAAATTCATGCTAGTTGGGTCCAGTTGGTGGTTTGCGACTAGGATGTAATAGATTTTACCGAAAAAACATTTCCAGGCTCGTGCCCTGCAGACGACTGAAAATTACGGTATTTTGAACCCTAAAACATGCATGTGCCATTATATGGGTTCCATTAAAAAAAAAATTATCGGTGATTTGAACATGTTTCTAGGTCAATTCGACCACGCTCTACACGATGGACTTGAGTTTTCGACGATCCGAGTTTCCTATCGCGAGATATAAGCCGATAAAGTCTATTTTCGGCTAAATTTGAGCCATTTCCGTGGAACCCATGACCAGTGTACCACAGGTGCCACGAATGACTTAGGGTCGAAAATTCATGCTAGTTGGGTCCAGTTGGTGGTTTGCGACTAGGATGTAATAGATTTTACCGAAAAAAACATTTCCAGGCTCGTGCCCTGCAGACGACTGAAAATTACGGTATTTTGAACCCTAAAACATGCATGTGCCATTAAATGGGTTCCATTAAAAAAATTTATCGGTGATTTGAACATGTTTCTAGGTCAATTCGACCACGCTCTACACGATGGACTTGAGTTTTCGACGATCCGAGTTTCCTATCGCGAGATATAAGCCGATAAAGTCTATTTTTGGCTAAATTTGAGCCATTTCCGTGGAACCCATGACCAGTGTACCACAGGTGCCACGAATGACTTAGGGTCGAAAATTCATGCTAGTTGGGTCCAGTTGGTGGTTTGCGACTAGGATGTAATAGATTTTACCGAAAAAACATTTCCAGGCTCGTGCCCTGCAGACGACTGAAAATTACGGTATTTTGAACCCTAAAACATGCATGTGCCATTATATGGGTTCCATTAAAAAAACTTATCGGTGATTTGAACATGTTTCTAGGTCAATTCGACCACGCTCTACACGATGGACTTGAGTTTTCGACGATCCGAGTTTCCTATCGCGAGATATAAGCCGATAAAGTCTATTTGTGGCTAAAATTTGAGCCATTTCCGTGGAACCCATGACCAGTGTACCACAGGTGCCACGAATGACTTAGGGTCGAAAATTCATGCTAGTTGGGTCCAGTTGGTGGTTTGCGACTAGGATGTAATAGATTTTACCGAAAAAACATTTCCAGGCTCGTGCCCTGCAGACGACTGAAAATTACGGTATTTTGAACCCTAAAACATGCATGTGCCATTATATGGGTTCCATTAAAAAAAATTATCGGTGATTTGAACATGTTTCTAGGTCAATTCGACCACGCTCTACACGATGGACTTGAGTTTTCGACGATCCGAGTTTCCTATCGCGAGATATAAGCTGATAAAGTCTATTTTTGGCTAAATTTGAGCCATTTCCGTGGAACCCATGACCAGTGTACCACAGGTGCCACGAATGACTTAGGGTCGAAAATTCATGCTAGTTGGGTCCAGTTGGTGGTTTGCGACTAGGATGTAATAGATTTTACCGAAAAAACATTTCCAGGCTCGTGCCCTGCAGACGACTGAAAATTACGGTATTTTGAACCCTAAAACATGCATGTGCCATTATATGGGTTCCATTAAAAAAATTCATCGGTGATTTGAACATGTTTCTAGGTCAATTCGACCACGCTCTACACGATGGACTTGAGTTTTCGACGATCCGAGTTTCCTATCGCGAGATATAAGCCGATAAAGTCTATTTTTGGCTAAATTTGAGCCATTTCCGTGGAACCCATGACCAGTGTACCACAGGTGCCACGAATGACTTAGGGTCGAAAATTCATGCTAGTTGGGTCCAGTTGGTGGTTTGCGACTAGGATGTAATAGATTTTACCGAAAAAACATTTCCAGGCTCGTGCCCTGCAGACGACTGAAAATTACGGTATTTTGAACCCTAAAACATGCATGTGCCATTATATGGGTTCCATTAAAAAAATTTATCGGTGATTTGAACATGTTTCTAGGTCAATTCGACCACGCTCTACACGATGGACTTGAGTTTTCGACGATCCGAGTTTCCTATCGCGAGATATAAGCCGATAAAGTCTATTTTTGGCTAAATTTGAGCCATTTCCGTGGAACCCATGACCAGTGTACCACAGGTGCCACGAATGACTTAGGGTCGAAAATTCATGCTAGTTGGGTCCAGTTGGTGGTTTGCGACTAGGATGTAATAGATTTTACCGAAAAAACATTTCCAGGCTCGTGCCCTGCAGACGACTGAAAATTACGGTATTTTGAACCCTAAAACATGCATGTGCCATTATATGGGTTCCATTAAAAAAATTTATCGGTGATTTGAACATGTTTCTAGGTCAATTCGACCACGCTCTACACGATGGACTTGAGTTTTCGACGATCCGAGTTTCCTATCGCGAGATATAAGCCGATAAAGTCTATTTTTGGCTAAATTTGAGCCATTTCCGTGGAACCCATGACCAGTGTACCACAGGTGCCACGAATGACTTAGGGTCGAAAATTCATGCTAGTTGGGTCCAGTTGGTGGTTTGCGACTAGGATGTAATAGATTTTACCGAAAAAACATTTCCAGGCTCGTGCCCTGCAGACGACTGAAAATTACGGTATTTTGAACCCTAAAACATGCATGTGCCATTATATGGGTTCCATTAAAAAAACTTATCGGTGATTTGAACATGTTTCTAGGTCAATTCGACCACGCTCTACACGATGGACTTGAGTTTTCGACGATCCGAGTTTCCTATCGCGAGATATAAGCCGATAAAGTCTATTTGTGGCTAAAATTTGAGCCATTTCCGTGGAACCCATGACCAGTGTACCACAGGTGCCACGAATGACTTAGGGTCGAAAATTCATGCTAGTTGGGTCCAGTTGGTGGTTTGCGACTAGGATGTAATAGATTTTACCGAAAAAACATTTCCAGGCTCGTGCCCTGCAGACGACTGAAAATTACGGTATTTTGAACCCTAAAACATGCATGTGCCATTATATGGGTTCCATTAAAAAAAATTATCGGTGATTTGAACATGTTTCTAGGTCAATTCGACCACGCTCTACACGATGGACTTGAGTTTTCGACGATCCGAGTTTCCTATCGCGAGATATAAGCTGATAAAGTCTATTTTTGGCTAAATTTGAGCCATTTCCGTGGAACCCATGACCAGTGTACCACAGGTGCCACGAATGACTTAGGGTCGAAAATTCATGCTAGTTGGGTCCAGTTGGTGGTTTGCGACTAGGATGTAATAGATTTTACCGAAAAAACATTTCCAGGCTCGTGCCCTGCAGACGACTGAAAATTACGGTATTTTGAACCCTAAAACATGCATGTGCCATTATATGGGTTCCATTAAAAAAATTCATCGGTGATTTGAACATGTTTCTAGGTCAATTCGACCACGCTCTACACGATGGACTTGAGTTTTCGACGATCCGAGTTTCCTATCGCGAGATATAAGCCGATAAAGTCTATTTTTGGCTAAATTTGAGCCATTTCCGTGGAACCCATGACCGGTGTACCACAGGTGCCACGAATGACTTAGGGTCGAAAATTCATGCTAGTTGGGTCCAGTTGGTGGTTTGCGACTAGGATGTAATAGATTTTACCGAAAAAACATTTCCAGGCTCGTGCCCTGCAGACGACTGAAAATTACGGTATTTGAACCCTAAAACATGCAAGTGCCATTATATGGGTTCCATTAAAAAATTTATCGGTGATTTGAACATGTTTCTAGGTCAATTCGACCACGCTCTACACGATGGACTTGAGTTTTCGACGATCCGAGTTTCCTATCGCGAGATATAAGCCGATAAAGTCTATTTTTGGCTAAATTTTGAGCCATTTCCGTGGAACCCATGACCAGTGTACCACAGGTGCCACGAATGACTTAGGGTCGAAAATTCATGCTAGTTGGGTCCAGTTGGTGGTTTGCGACTAGGATGTAATAGATTTTACCGAAAAAACATTTCCAGGCTCGTGCCCTGCAGACGACTCTGAAAATTACGGTATTTTGAACCCTAAAACATGCATGTGCCATTATATGGGTTCCATTAAAAAAACTTATCGGTGATTTGAACATGTTTCTAGGTCAATTCGACCACGCTCTACACGATGGACTTGAGTTTTCGACGATCCGAGTTTCCTATCGCGAGATATAAGCCGATAAAGTCTATTTTTGGCTAAATTTGAGCCATTTCCGTGGAACCCATGACCAGTGTACCACAGGTGCCACGAATGACTTAGGGTCGAAAATTCATGCTAGTTGGGTCCAGTTGGTGGTTTGCGACTAGGATGTAATAGATTTTACCGAAAAAACATTTTCAGGCTCGTGCCCTGCAGACGACTGAAAATTACGGTATTTTGAACCCTAAAACATGCATGTGCCATTATATGGGTTCCATTAAAAAAACGTATCGGTGATTTGAACATGTTTCTAGGTCAATTCGACCACGCTCTACACGATGGACTTGAGTTTTCGACGATCCGAGTTTCCTATCGCGAGATATAAGCCGATAGAGTCTATTTTTGGCTAAATTTGAGCCATTTCCGTGGAACCCATGACCAGTGTACCACAGGTGCCAGGAATGACTTAGGGTCGAAAATTCATGCTAGTTGGGTCCAGTTGGTGGTTTGCGACTAGGATGTAATAGATTTTACCGAAAAAACATTTCCAGGCTCGTGCCCTGCAGACGACTGAAAATTACGGTATTTTGAACCCTAAAACATGCATGTGCCATTATATGGGTTCCATTAAAAAAACGTATGGGTGATTTGAACATGTTTCTAGGTCAATTCGACCACGCTCTACACGATGGACTTGAGTTTTCGACGATCCGATTTTCCTATCGCGAGATATAAGCCGATAAAGTCTATTTTTGGCTAAATTTGAGCCATTTCCGTGGAACCCATGACCAGTGTACCACAGGTGCCACGAATGACTTAGGGTCGAAAATTCATGCTAGTTGGGTCCAGTTGGTGGTTTGCGACTAGGATGTACTAGATTTTACCGAAAAAACATTTCCAGGCTCGTGCCCTGCAGACGACTGAAAATTACGGTATTTTGAACCCTAAAACATGCATGTGCCATTATATGGGTTCCATTAAAAAAACTTATCGGTGATTTGAACATGTTTCTAGGTCAATTCGACCACGCTCTACACGATGGACTTGAGTTTTCGACGATCCGAGTTTCCTATCGCGAGATATAAGCCGATAAAGTCTATTTTTGGCTAAATTTGAGCCATTTCCGTGGAACCCATGACCAGTGTACCACAGGTGCCACGAATGACTTAGGGTCGAAAATTCATGCTAGTTGGGTCCAGTTGGTGGTTTGCGACTAGGATTTAATAGATTTTACCGAAAAAACATTTCCAGGCTCGTGCCCTGCAGACGACTGAAAATTACGGTATTTTGAACCCTAAAACATGCATGTGCCATTATATGGGTCCATTAAAAAAATTTATCGGTGATTTGAACATGTTTCTAGGTCAATTCGACCACGCTCTACACGATGGACTTGAGTTTTCGACGATCCGAGTTTCCTATCGCGAGATATAAGCCGATAAAGTCTATTTTTGGCTAAATTTGAGCCCTTTCCGTGGAACCCATGACCAGTGTACCACAGGTGCCACGAATGACTTAGGGTCGAAAATTCATGCTAGTTGGGTCCAGTTGGTGGTTTGCGACTAGGATGTAATAGATTTTACCGAAAAAACATTTCCAGGCTCGTGCCCTGCAGACGACTGAAAATTACGGTATTTTGAACCCTTAAACATGCATGTGTCACTATATGGGTTCCATTAAAAAAACGTATCGGTGATTTGAACATGTTTCTAGGTCAATTCGACCACGCTCTACACGATGGACTTGAGTTTTCGACGATCCGAGTTTCCTATCGCGAGATATAAGCCGATAAAGTCTATTTTTGGCTAAATTTGAGCCATTTCCGTGGAACCCATGACCAGTGTACCACAGGTGCCACGAATGACTTAGGGTCGAAAATTCATGCTAGTTGGGTCCAGTTGGTGGTTTGCGACTAGGATGTAATAGATTTTACCGAAAAAACATTTCCAGGCTCGTGCCCTGCAGACGACTGAAAATTACGGTATTTTGAACCCTAAAACATGCATGTGCCATTATATGGGTTCCATTAAAAAAAATTATCGGTGATTTGAACATGTTTCTAGGTCAATTCGACCACGCTCTATACGATGGACTTGAGTTTTCGACGATCCGAGTTTCCTATCGCGAGATATAAGCCGATAAAGTCTATTTTTGGCTAAATTTGAGCCATTTCCGTGGAACCCATGACCAGTGTACCACAGGTGCCACGAATGACTTAGGGTCGAAAATTCATGCTAGTTGGGTCCAGTTGGTGGTTTGCGACTAGGATGTAATAGATTTTACCGAAAAAACATTTCCAGGCTCGTGCCCTGCAGACGACTGAAAATTACGGTATTTTGAACCCTAAAACATGCATGTGCCATTATATGGGTTCCATTAAAAAAACTTATCGGTGATTTGAACATGTTTCTAGGTCAATTCGACCACGCTCTACACGATGGACTTGAGTTTTCGACGATCCGAGTTTCCTATCGCGAGATATAAGCCGATAAAGTCTATTTTTGGCTAAATTTGAGCCATTTCCGTGGAACCCATGACCAGTGTGCCACAGGTGCCACGAATGACTTAGGGTCGAAAATTCATGCTAGTTGGGTCCAGTTGGTGGTTTGCGACTAGGATGTAATAGATTTTACCGAAAAAACATTTCCAGGCTCGTGCCCTGCAGACGACTGAAAATTACGGTATTTTGAACCCTAAAACATGCATGTGCCATTATATGGGTTCCATTAAAAAAACGTGTCGGTGATTTGAACATGTTTCTAGGTCAATTCGACCACGCTCTACACGATGGACTTGAGTTTTCGACGATCCGAGTTTCCTATCGCGAGATATAAGCCGATAAAGTCTATTTTTGGCTAAATTTGAGCCATTTCCGTGGAACCCATGACCAGTGTACCACAGGTGCCACGAATGACTTAGGGTCGAAAATTCATGCTAGTTGGGTCCAGTTGGTGGTTTGCGACTAGGATGTAATAGATTTTACCGAAAAAACATTTCCAGGCTCGTGCCCTGCAGACGACTGAAAATTACGGTATTTTGAACCCTAAAACATGCATGTGCCATTATATGGGTTCCATTAAAAAACTTATCGGTGATTTGAACATGTTTCTAGGTCAATTCGACCACGCTCTACACGATGGACTTGAGTTTTCGACGATCCGAGTTTCCTATCGCGAGATATAAGCCGATAAAGTCTATTTTTGGCTAAATTTGAGCCATTTCCGTGGAACCCATGACCAGTGTACCACAGGTGCCACGAATGACTTAGGGTCGAAAATTCATGCTAGTTGGGTCCAGTTGGTGGTTTGCGACTAGGATGTAATAGATTTTACCGAAAAAACATTTCCAGGCTCGTGCCCTGCAGACGACTGAAAATTACGGTATTTTGAACCCTAAAACATGCATGTGCCATTATATGGGTTCCATTAAAAAAACTTATCGGTGATTTGAACATGTTTCTAGGTCAATTCGACCACGCTCTACACGATAGACTTGAGTTTTCGACGATCCGAGTTTCCTATCGCGAGATATAAGCCGATAAAGTCTATTTTTGGCTAAATTTGAGCCATTTCCGTGGAACCCATGACCAGTGTACCACAGGTGCCACGAATGACTTAGGGTCGAAAATTCATGCTAGTTGGGTCCAGTTGGTGGTTTGCGACTAGGATGTAATAGATTTTACCGAAAAAACATTTCCAGGCTCGTGCCCTGCAGACGACTGAAAATTACGGTATTTTGAACCCTAAAACATGCATGTGCCATTATATGGGTTCCATTAAAAAAATTTATCGGTGATTTGAACATGTTTCTAGGTCAATTCGACCACGCTCTACACGATGGACTTGAGTTTTCGACGATCCGAGTTTCCTATCGCGAGATATAAGCCGATAAAGTCTATTTGTGGCTAAATTTGAGCCATTTCCGTGGAACCCATGACCAGTGTACCACAGGTGCCACGAATGACTTAGGGTCGAAAATTCATGCTAGTTGGGTCCAGTTGGTGGTTTGCGACTAGGATGTAATAGATTTTACCGAAAAAACATTTCCAGGCTCGTGCCCTGCAGACGACTGAAAATTACGGTATTTTGAACCCTAAAACATGCATGTGCCATTATATGGGTTCCATTAAAAAAACTTATCGGTGATTTGAACATGTTTCTAGGTCAATTCGACCACGCTCTACACGATGGACTTGAGTTTTCGACGATCCGAGTTTCCTATCGCGAGATATAAGCCGATAAAGTCTATTTGTGGCTAAATTTGAGCCATTTCCGTGGAACCCATGACCAGTGTACCACAGGTGCCACGAATGACTTAGGGTCGAAAATTCATGCTAGTTGGGTCCAGTTGGTGGTTTGCGACTAGGATGTAATAGATTTTACCGAAAAAACATTTCCAGGCTCGTGCCCTGCAGACGACTGAAAATTACGGTATTTTGAACCCTAAAACATGCATGTGCCATTATATGGGTTCCATTAAAAAAAATTATCGGTGATTTGAACATGTTTCTAGGTCAATTCGACCACGCTCTACACGATGGACTTGAGTTTTCGACGATCCGAGTTTCCTATCGCGAGATATAAGCCGATAAAGTCTATTTTTGGCTAAATTTGAGCCATTTCCGTGGAACCCATGACCAGTGTACCACAGGTGCCACGAATGACTTAGGGTCGAAAATTCATGCTAGTTGGGTCCAGTTGGTGGTTTGCGACTAGGATGTAATAGATTTTACCGAAAAAACATTTCCAGGCTCGTGCCCTGCAGACGACTGAAAATTACGGTATTTTGAACCCTAAAACATGCATGTGCCATTATATGGGTTCCATTAAAAAAACTTATCGGTGATTTGAACATGTTTCTAGGTCAATTCGACCACGCTCTACACGATAGACTTGAGTTTTCGACGATCCGAGTTTCCTATCGCGAGATATAAGCCGATAAAGTCTATTTTTGGCTAAATTTGAGCCATTTCCGTGGAACCCATGACCAGTGTACCACAGGTGCCACGAATGACTTAGGGTCGAAAATTCATGCTAGTTGGGTCCAGTTGGTGGTTTGCGACTAGGATGTAATAGATTTTACCGAAAAAACATTTCCAGGCTCGTGCCCTGCAGACGACTGAAAATTACGGTATTTTGAACCCTAAAACATGCATGTGCCATTATATGGGTTCCATTAAAAAAACTTATCGGTGATTTGAACATGTTTCTAGGTCAATTCGACCACGCTCTACACGATGGACTTGAGTTTTCGACGATCCGAGTTTCCTATCGCGAGATATAAGCCGATAAAGTCTATTTTTGGCTAAATTTGAGCCATTTCCGTGGAACCCATGACCAGTGTACCACAGGTGCCACGAATGACTTAGGGTCGAAAATTCATGCTAGTTGGGTCCAGTTGGTGGTTTGCGACTAGGATGTAATAGATTTTACCGAAAAAAACATTTCCAGGCTCGTGCCCTGTAGACGACTGAAAATTACGGTATTTTGAACCCTAAAACATGCATGTGCCATTATATGGGTTCCATTAAAAAAACTTATCGGTGATTTGAACATGTTTATAGGTCAATTCGACTACGCTCTACACGATGGACTTGAGTTTTCGACGATCCGAGTTTCCTATCGCGAGATATAAGCCGATAAAGTCTATTTTTGGCTAAATTTGAGCCATTTCCGTGGAACCCATGACCAGTGTACCACAGGTGCCACGAATGACTTAGGGTCGAAAATTCATGCTAGTTGGGTCCAGTTGGTGGTTTGCGACTAGGATGTAATAGATTTTACCGAAAAAACATTTCCAGGCTCGTGCCCTGCAGACGACTGAAAATTACGGTATTTTGAACCCTAAAACATGCATGTGCCATTATATGGGTTCCATTAAAAAAACGTATCGGTGATTTGAACATGTTTCTAGGTCAATTCGACCACGCTCTACACGATGGACTTGAGTTTTCGACGATCCGAGTTTCCTATCGCGAGATATAAGCCGATAAAGTCTATTTTGGCTAAATTTGAGCCATTTCCGTTGAACCCATGACCAGTGTACCACAGGTGCCACGAATGACTTAGGGTCGAAAATTCATGCTAGTTGGGTCCAGTTGGTGGTTTGCGACTAGGATGTAATAGATTTTACCGAAAAAACATTTCCAGGCTCGTGCCCTGCAGACGACTGAAAATTACGGTATTTTGAACCCTAAAACATGCATGTGCCATTATATGGGTTCCATTAAAAAAACTTATCGGTGATTTGAACATGTTTCTAGGTCAATTCGACCACGCTCTACACGATGGACTTGAGTTTTCGACGATCCGAGTTTCCTATCGCGAGATATAAGCCGATAAAGTCTATTTTTGGCTAAATTTGAGCCATTTCCGTGGAACCCATGACCAGTGTACCACAGGTGCCACGAATGACTTAGGGTCGAAAATTCATGCTAGTTGGGTCCAGTTGGTGGTTTGCGACTAGGATGTAATAGATTTTACCGAAAAAACATTTCCAGGCTCGTGCCCTGCATACGACTGAAAATTACGGTATTTTGTACCCTAAAACATGCATGTGCCATTATATGGGTTCCATTAAAAAAACTTATCGGTGATTTGAACATGTTTCTAGGTCAATTCGACCTACGCTCTACACGATGGACTTGAGTTTTCGACGATCCGAGTTTCCTATCGCGAGATATAAGCCGATAAAGTCTATTTTTGGCTAAATTTGAGCCATTTCCGTGGAACCCATGACCAGTGTACCACAGGTGCCACGAATGACTTAGGGTCGAAAATTCATGCTAGTTGGGTCCAGTTGGTGGTTTGCGACTAGGATGTAATAGATTTTACCGAAAAAACATTTCCAGGCTCGTGCCCTGCAGACGACTGAAAATTACGGTATTTTGAACCCTAAAACATGCATGTGCCATTATATGGGTTCCATTAAAAAAACTTATCGGTGATTTGAACATGTTTCTAGGTCAATTCGACCACGCTCTACACGATGGACTTGAGTTTTCGACGATCCGAGTTTCCTATCGCGAGATATAAGCCGATAAAGTCTATTTTTGGCTAAATTTGAGCCATTTCCGTGGAACCCATGACCAGTGTACCACAGGTGCCACGAATGACTTAGGGTCGAAAATTCATGCTAGTTGGGTCCAGTTGGTGGTTTGCGACTAGGATGTAATAGATTTTACCGAAAAAACATTTCCAGGCTCGTGCCCTGCAGACGACTGAAAATTACGGTATTTTGAACCCTAAAACATGCATGTGCCATTATATGGGTTCCATTAAAAAAACTTATCGGTGATTTGAACATGTTTCTAGGTCAATTCGACCACGCTCTACACGATAGACTTGAGTTTTCGACGATCCGAGTTTCCTATCGCGAGATATAAGCCGATAAAGTCTATTTTTGGCTAAATTTGAGCCATTTCCGTGGAACCCATGACCAGTGTACCACAGGTGCTACGAATGACTTAGGGTCGAAAATTCATGCTAGTTGGGTCCAGTTGGTGGTTTGCGACTAGGATGTAATAGATTTTACCGAAAAAACATTTCCAGGCTCGTGCCCTGCAGACGACTGAAAATTACGGTATTTTGAACCCTAAAACATGCATGTGTTATTATATGGGTTCCATTAAAAAAACTTATCGGTGATTTGAACATGTTTCTAGGTCAATTCGACCACGCTCTACACGATGGACTTGAGTTTTCGACGATCCGAGTTTCCTATCGCGAGATATAAGCCGATAAAGTCTATTTTTGGCTAAATTTGAGCCATTTCCGTGGAACCCATGACCAGTGTACCACAGGTGCCACGAATGACTTAGGGTCGAAAATTCATGCTAGTTGGGTCCAGTTGGTGGTTTGCGACTAGGATGTAATAGATTTTACCGAAAAAAACATTTCCAGGCTCGTGCCCTGCAGACGACTGAAAATTACGGTATTTTGAACCCTAAAACATGCATGTGCCATTATATGGGTTCCATTAAAAAAACTTATCGGTGATTTGAACATGTTTCTAGGTCAATTCGACAACGCTCTACACGATAGACTTGAGTTTTCGACGATCCGATTTTCCTATCGCGAGATATAAGCCGATAAAGTCTATTTTTTGGCTAAATTTGAGCCATTTCCGTGGAACCCATGACCAGTGTACCACAGGTGCCACGAATGACTTAGGGTCGAAAATTCATGCTAGTTGGGTCCAGTTGGTGGTTTGCGACTAGGATGTAATAGATTTTACCGAAAAAAACATTTCCAGGCTCGTGCCCTGCAGACGACTGAAAATTACGGTATTTTGAACCCTAAAACATGCATGTGCCATTATATGGGTTCCATTAAAAAAATTTATCGGTGATTTGAACATGTTTCTAGGTCAATTCGACCACGCTCTACACGATGGACTTGAGTTTTCGACGATCCGAGTTTCCTATCGCGAGATATAAGCCGATAAAGTCTATTTTTGGCTAAATTTGAGCCATTTCCGTGGAACCCATGACCAGTGTACCACAGGTGCCACGAATGACTTAGGGTCGAAAATTCATGCTAGTTGGGTCCAGTTGGTGGTTTGCGACTAGGATGTAATAGATTTTACCGAAAAAACATTTCCAGGCTCGTGCCCCTGCAGACGACTGAAAATTACGGTATTTTGAACCCTAAAACATGCAAGTGCCATTATATGGGTTCCATTAAAAAAATTTATCGGTGATTTGAACATGTTTCTAGGTCAATTCGACCACGCTCTACACGATGGACTTGAGTTTTCGACGATCCGAGTTTCCTATCGCGAGATATAAGCCGATAAAGTCTATTTTTGGCTAAATTTGAGCCATTTCCGTGGAACCCATGACCAGTGTACCACAGGTGCCACGAATGACTTAGGGTCGAAAATTCATGCTAGTTGGGTCCAGTTGGTGGTTTGCGACTAGGATGTAATAGATTTTACCGAAAAAACATTTCCAGGCTCGTGCCCTGCAGACGACTGAAAATTACGGTATTTTAAACCCTAAAACATGCATGTGCCATTATATGGGTTCCATTAAAAAAACGTATCGGTGATTTGAACATGTTTCTAGGTCAATTCGACCACGCTCTACACGATGGACTTGAGTTTTCGACGATCCGAGTTTCCTATCGCGAGATATAAGCCGATAAAGTCTATTTTTGGCTAAATTTGAGCCATTTCCGTGGAACCCATGACCAGTGTACCACAGGTGCCACGAATGACTTAGGGTCGAAAATTCATGCTAGTTGGGTCCAGTTGGTGGTTTACGAATATGGATGTAATAGATTTTACCGAAAAAAACATTTCCAGGCTCGTGCCCTGCAGACGACTGAAAATTACGGTATTTTGAACCCTAAAACATGCATGTGCCATTATATGGGTTCCATTAAAAAAACTTATCGGTGATTTGAACATGTTTCTAGGTCAATTCGACCACGCTCTACACGATGGACTTGAGTTTTCGACGATCCGAGTTTCCTATCGCGAGATATAAGCCGATAAAGTCTATTTTTGGCTAAATTTGAGCCATTTCCGTGGAACCCATGACCAGTGTACCACAGGTGCCACGAATGACTTAGGGTCGAAAATTCAGGCTAGTTGGGTCCAGTTGGTGGTTTGCGACTAGGATGTAATAGATTTTACCGAAAAAACATTTCCAGGCTCGTGCCCTGCAGACGACTGAAAATTACGGTATTTTGAACCCTAAAACATGCATGTGCCATTATATGGGTTCCATTAAAAATTTTTTTCGGTGATTTGAACATGTTTCTAGGTCAATTCGACCACGCTCTACACGATGGACTTGAATTTTCGACGATCCGAGTTTCCTATCGCGAGATATAAGCCGATAAAGTCTATTTTTGGCTAGAGCCATTTCCGTGGAACCCATGACCAGTGTACCACAGGTGCCACGAATGACTTAGGGTCGAAAATTCATGCTAGTTGGGTCCAGTTGGTGGTTTGCGACTAGGATGTAATAGATTTTACCGAAAAAACATTTCCAGGCTCGTGCCCTGCAGACGACTGAAAATTACGGTATTTTGAACCCTAGAACATGCATGTGCCATTATATGGGTTCCATTAAAAAAATTTATCGGTGATTTGAACATGTTTCTAGGTCAATTCGACCACGCTCTACACGATGGACTTGAATTTTCGACGATCCGAGTTTCCTATCGCGAGATATAAGCCGATAAAGTCTATTTTTGGCTAAATTTGAGCCATTTCCGTGGAACCCATGACCAGTGTACCACAGGTGCCACGAATGACTTAGGGTCGAAAATTCATGCTAGTTGGGTCCAGTTGGTGGTTTGCGACTAGGATGTAATAGATTTTACCGAAAAAACATTTCCAGGCTCGTGCCCTGCAGGACGACTGAAAATTACGGTATTTTGAACCCTAAAACATACATGTGCCATTATATGGGTTCCATTAAAAAAAAATATCGGTGATTTGAACATGTTTCTAGGTCAATTCGACCACGCTCTACACGATGGACTTGAGTTTTCGACGATCCGAGTTTTTGTATCGCGAGATATAAGCCGATAAAGTCTATTTTTGGCTAAATTTGAGCCATTTCCGTGGAACCCATGACCAGTGTACCACAGGTGCCACGAATGACTTAGGGTCGAAAATTCATGCTAGTTGGGTCCAGTTTGTGGTTTGCGACTAGGATGTAATAGATTTTACCGAAAAAAACATTTCCAGGCTCGTGCCCTGCAGACGACTGAAAATTACGGTATTTTGAACCCTAAAACATGCATGTGCCATTATATGGGTTCCATTAAAAAAACTTATCGGTGATTTGAACATGTTTCTAGGTCAATTCGACCACGCTCTACACGATGGACTTGAGTTTTCGACGATCCGAGTTTCCTATCGCGAGATATAAGCCGATAAAGTCTATTTTTGGCTAAATTTGAGCCATTTCCGTGGAACCCATGACCAGTGTACCACAGGTGCCACGAATGACTTAGGGTCGAAAATTCATGCTAGTAGGGTCCAGTTGGTGGTTTGCGACTAGGATGTAATAGATTTTACCGAAAAAACATTTCCAGGCTCGTGCCCTGCAGACGACTGAAAATTACGGTATTTTGAACCCTAAAACATGCATGTGCCATTATATGGGTTCCATTAAAAAACTTATCGGTGATTTGAACATGTTTCTAGGTCAATTCGACCACGCTCTACACGATGGACTTGAGTTTTCGACGATCCAAGTTTCCTATCGCGAGATATAAGCCGATAAAGTCTATTTTTGGCTAAATTTGAGCCATTTCCGTGGAACCCATGACCAGTGTACCACAGGTGCCACGAATGACTTAGGGTCGAAAATTCATGCTAGTTGGGTCCAGTTGGTGGTTTGCGACTAGGATGTAATAGATTTTACCGAAAAAACATTTCCAGGCTCGTGCCCTGCAGACGACTGAAAATTACGGTATTTTGAACCCTAAAACATGCATGTGCCATTATATGGGTTCCATTAAAAAAACGTATCGGTGATTTGAACATGTTTCTAGGTCAATTCGACTACGCTCTACACGATGGACTTGAGTTTTCGACGATCCGAGTTTCCTATCGCGAGATATAAGCCGATAAAATCTATTTTTGGCTAAATTTGAGCCATTTCCGTGGAACCCATGACCAGTGTACCACAGGTGCCACGAATGACCTTAGGGTCGAAAATTCATGCTAGTTAGGTCCAGTTGGTGGTTTACGAATATGGATGTAATAGATTTTACCGAAAAAACATTTCCAGGCTCGTGCCCTGCAGACGACTGAAAATTACGGTATTTTGAACCCCTAAAACATGCATGTGCCATTATATGGGTTCCATTAAAAAAACTTATCGGTGATTTGAACATGTTTCTAGGTCAATTCGACCACGCTCTACACGATGGACTTGAGTTTTCGACGATCCGAGTTTCCTATCGCGAGATATAAGCCGATAAAGTCTATTTTTGGCTAAATTTGAGCCATTTCCGTGGAACCCATGACCAGTGTACCACAGGTGCCACGAATGACTTAGGGTCGAAAATTCAGGCTAGTTGGGTCCAGTTGGTGGTTTGCGACTAGGATGTAATAGATTTTACCGAAAAAACATTTCCAGGCTCGTGCCCTGCAGACGACTGAAAATTACGGTATTTTGAACCCTAAAACATGCATGTGCCATTATATGGGTTCCATTAAAAATTTTTTTCGGTGATTTGAACATGTTTCTAGGTCAATTCGACCACGCTCTACACGATGGACTTGAATTTTCGACGATCCGAGTTTCCTATCGCGAGATATAAGCCGATAAAGTCTATTTTTGGCTAAATTTGAGCCATTTCCGTGGAACCCATGACCAGTGTACCACAGGTGCCACGAATGACTTAGGGTCGAAAATTCATGCTAGTTGGGTCCAGTTGGTGGTTTGCGACTAGGATGTAATAGATTTTACCGAAAAAACATTTCCAGGCTCGTGCCCTGCAGACGACTGAAAATTACGGTATTTTGAACCCTAGAACATGCATGTGCCATTATATGGGTTCCATTAAAAAAATGTATCGGTGATTTGAACATGTTTCTAGGTCAATTCGACCACGCTCTACACGATGGACTTGAATTTTCGACGATCCGAGTTTCCTATCGCGAGATATAAGCCGATAAAGTCTATTTTTGGCTAAATTTGAGCCATTTCCGTGGAACCCATGACCAGTGTACCACAGGTGCCACGAATGACTTAGGGTCGAAAATTCATGCTAGTTGGGTCCAGTTGGTGGTTTGCGACTAGGATGTAATAGATTTTACCGAAAAAACATTTCCAGGCTCGTGCCCTGCAGACGACTGAAAATTACGGTATTTTGAACCCTAAAACATGCATGTGCCATTATATGGGTTCCATTAAAAAAATTATCGGTGATTTGAACATGTTTCTAGGTCAATTCGACCACGCTCTACACGATGGACTTGAGTTTTCGACGATCCGAGTTTTGTATCGCGAGATATAAGCCGATAAAGTCTATTTTTGGCTAAATTTGAGCCATTTCCGTGGAACCCATGACCAGTGTACCACAGGTGCCACGAATGACTTAGGGTCGAAAATTCATGCTAGTTGGGTCCAGTTTGTGGTTTGCGACTAGGATGTAATAGATTTTACCGAAAAAACATTTCCAGGCTCGTGCCCTGCAGACGACTGAAAATTACGGTATTTTGAACCCTAAAACATGCATGTGCCATTATATGGGTTCCATTAAAAAAACTTATCGGTGATTTGAACATGTTTCTAGGTCAATTCGACCACGCTCTACACGATGGACTTGGTTTTCGACGATCCGAGTTTCCTATCGCGAGATATAAGCCGATAAAGTCTATTTTTGGCTAAATTTGAGCCATTTCCGTGGAACCCATGACCAGTGTACCACAGGTGCCACGAATGACTTAGGGTCGAAAATTCATGCTAGTTGGGTCCAGTTGGTGGTTTGCGACTAGGATGTAATAGATTTTACCGAAAAAACATTTCCAGGCTCGTGCCCTGCAGACGACTGAAAATTACGGTATTTTGAACCCTAAAACATGCATGTGCCATTATATGGGTTCCATTAAAAAAACTTATCGGTGATTTGAACATGTTTCTAGGTCAATTCGACCACGCTCTACACGATGGACTTGAGTTTTCGACGATCCGAGTTTCCTATCGCGAGATATAAGCCGATAAAGTCTATTTTTGGCTAAATTTGAGCCATTTCCGTGGAACCCATGACCAGTGTACCACAGGTGCCACGAATGACTTAGGGTCGAAAATTCATGCTAGTTGGGTCCAGTTGGTGGTTTGCGACTAGGATGTAATAGATTTTACCGAAAAACCATTTCCAGGCTCGTGCCCTGCAGACGACTGAAAATTACGGTATTTTGAACCCTAAAACATGCATGTGCCATTATATGGGTTCCATTAAAAAAACGTATCGGTGATTTGAACATGTTTCTAGGTCAATTCGACTACGCTCTACACGATGGACTTGAGTTTTCGACGATCCGAGTTTCCTATCGCGAGATATAAGCCGATAAAATCTATTTTTGGCTAAATTTGAGCCATTTCCGTGGAACCCATGACCAGTGTACCACAGGTGCCACGAATGACTTAGGGTCGAAAATTCATGCTAGTTGGGTCCAGTTGGTGGTTTGCGACTAGGATGTAATAGATTTTACCGAAAAAACATTTCCAGGCTCGTGCCCTGCAGACGACTGAAAATTACGGTATTTTGAACCCTAAAACATGCATGTGCCATTATATGGGTTCCATTAAAAAAACGTATCGGTGATTTGAACATGTTTCTAGGTCAATTCGACCACGCTCTACACGATGGACTTGAGTTTTCGACGATCCGAGTTTCCTATCGCGAGATATAAGCCGATAAAATCTATTTTTGGCTAAATTTGAGCCATTTCCGTGGAACCCATGACCAGTGTACCACAGGTGCCACGAATGACTTAGGGTCGAAAATTCATGCTAGTTGGGTCCAGTTGGTGGTTTGCGACTAGGATGTAATAGATTTTACCGAAAAAACATTTCCAGGCTCGTGCCCTGCAGACGACTGAAAATTACGGTATTTTGAACCCTAAAACATGCATGTGCCATTATATGGGTTCCATTAAAAAAACGTATCGGTGATTTGAACATGTTTCTAGGTCAATTCGACCACGCTCTACACGATGGACTTGAGTTTTCGACGATCCGAGTTTCCTATCGCGAGATATAAGCCGATAAAGTCTATTTTTGGCTAAATTTGAGCCATTTCCGTGGAACCCATGACCAGTGTACCACAAGTGCCACGAATGACTTAGGGTCGAAAATTCATGCTAGTTGGGTCCAGTTGGTGGTTTGCGACTAGGATGTAATAGATTTTACCGAAAAAACATTTCCAGGCTCGTGCCCTGCAGACGACTGAAAATTACGGTATTTTGAACCCTAAAACATGCATGTGCCATTATATGGGTTCCATTAAAAAAACTTATCGGTGATTTGAACATGTTTCTAGGTCAATTCGACCACGCTCTACACGATGGACTTGAGTTTTCGACGATCCGAGTTTCCTATCGCGAGATATAAGCCGATAAAGTCTATTTTTGGCTAAATTTGAGCCATTTCCGTGGAACCCATGACCAGTGTACCACAGGTGCCACGAATGACTTAGGGTCGAAAATTCATGCTAGTTGGGTCCAGTTGGTGGTTTGCGACTAGGATGTAATAGATTTTACCGAAAAAACATTTCCAGGCTCGTGCCCTGCAGACGACTGAAAATTACGGTATTTTGAACCCTAAAACATGCATGTGCCATTATATGGGTTCCATTAAAAAAATTATCGGTGATTTGAACATGTTTCTAGGTCAATTCGACCACGCTCTACACGATGGACTTGAGTTTTCGACGATCCGAGTTTCCTATCGCGAGATATAAGCCGATAAAGTCTATTTTTGGCTAAATTTGAGCCATTTCCGTGGAACCCATGACCAGTGTACCACAGGTGCCACGAATGACTTAGGGTCGAAAATTCATGCTAGTTGGGTCCAGTTGGTGGTTTGCGACTAGGATGTAATAGATTTTACCGAAAAAACATTTCCAGGCTCGTGCCCTGCAGACGACTGAAAATTACGGTATTTTGAACCCTAAAACATGCATGTGCCATTATATGGGTTCCATTAAAAAAATTTATCGGTGATTTGAACATGTTTCTAGGTCAATTCGACCACGCTCTACACGATGGACTTGAGTTTTCGACGATCCGAGTTTCCTATCGCGAGATATAAGCCGATAAAGTCTATTTTTGGCTAAATTTGAGCCATTTCCGTGGAACCCATGACCAGTGTACCACAGGTGCCACGAATGACTTAGGGTCGAAAATTCATGCTAGTTGGGTCCAGTTGGTGGTTTGCGACTAGGATGTAATAGATTTTACCGAAAAAACATTTCCAGGCTCGTGCCCTGCAGACGACTGAAAATTACGGTATTTTGAACCCTAAAACATGCATGTGCCATTATATGGGTTCCATTAAAAAAATTTATCGGTGATTTGAACATGTTTCTAGGTCAATTCGACTACGCTCTACACGATGGACTTGAGTTTTCGACGATCCGAGTTTCCTATCGCGAGATATAAGCCGATAAAGTCTATTTTTGGCTAAATTTGAGCCATTTCCGTGGAACCCATGACCAGTGTACCACAGGTGCCACGAATGACTTAGGGTCGAAAATTCATGCTAGTTGGGTCCAGTTGGTGGTTTGCGACTAGGATGTAATAGATTTTACCGAAAAAACATTTCCAGGCTCGTGCCCTGCAGACGACTGAAAATTACGGTATTTTGAACCCTAAAACATGCATGTGCCATTATATGGGTTCCATTAAAAAAATTTATCGGTGATTTGAACATGTTTCTAGGTCAATTCGACCACGCTCTACACGATGGACTTGAGTTTTCGACGATCCGAGTTTCCTATCGCGAGATATAAGCCGATAAAGTCTATTTTTGGCTAAATTTGAGTAATTTCCGTGGAACCCATGACCAGTGTACCACAGGTGCCACGAATGACTTAGGGTCGAAAATTCATGCTAGTTGGGTCCAGTTGGTGGTTTGCGACTAGGATGTAATAGATTTTACCGAAAAAACATTTCCAGGCTCGTGCCCTGCAGACGACTGAAAATTACGGTATTTTGAACCCTAAAACATGCATGTGCCATTATATGGGTTCCATTAAAAAAAATTATCGGTGATTTGAACATGTTTCTAGGTCAATTCGACCACGCTCTACACGATGGACTTGAATTTTCGACGATCCGAGTTTCCTATCGCGAGATATAAGCCGATAAAATCTATTTTTGGCTAAATTTGAGCCATTTCCGTGGAACCCATGACCAGTGTACCACAGGTGCCACGAATGACTTAGGGTCGAAAATTCATGCTAGTTGGGTCCAGTTGGTGGTTTGCGACTAGGATGTAATAGATTTTACCGAAAAAACATTTCCAGGCTCGTGCCCTGCAGACGACTGAAAATTACGGTATTTTGAACCCTAAAACATCCATGTGCCATTATATGGGTTCCATTAAAAAAACTTATCGGTGATTTGAACATGTTTCTAGGTCAATTCGACCACGCTCTACACGATGGACTTGAGTTTTCGACGATCCGAGTTTCCTATCGCGAGATATAAGCCGATAAAGTCTATTTTTGACTAAATTTGAGCCATTTCCGTGGAACCCATGACCAGTGTACCACAGGTGCCACGAATGACTTAGGGTCGAAAATTCATGCTAGTTGGGTCCAGTTGGTGGTTTGCGACTAGGATGTAATAGATTTTACCGAAAAAACATTTCCAGGCTCGTGCCCTGCAGACGACTGAAAATTACGGTATTTTGAACCCTAAAAC
Organism: Daptonema setosum; assembly: GCA_964036265.1. Lineage (NCBI taxonomy): Eukaryota > Metazoa > Nematoda > Chromadorea > Monhysterida > Xyalidae > Daptonema > Daptonema setosum. Next base: position 1,665,159 of record OZ038447.1, on the reverse strand, counting down.
ATGCATGTGCCATTATATGGGTTCCATTAAAAAAATTTATCGGTGATTTGAACATGTTTCTAGGTCAATTCGACCACGCTCTACACGATGGACTTGAATTTTCGACGATCCGAGTTTCCTATCGCGAGATATAAGCCGATAAAGTCTATTTTTGGCTAAATTTGAGCCATTTCCGTGGAACCCATGACCAGTGTACCACAGGTGCCACGAATGACTTAGGGTCGAAAATTCACGCTAGTTGGGTCCAGTTGGTGGTTTGCGACTAGGATGTAATAGATTTTACCGAAAAAACATTTCCAGGCTCGTGCCCTGCAGACGACTGAAAATTACGGTATTTTGAACCCTAAAACATGCATGTGCCATTATATGGGTTCCATTAAAAAATTTTATCGGTGATTTGAACATGTTTCTAGGTCAATTCGACCACGCTCTACACGATGGACTTGAATTTTCGACGATCCGAGTTTCCTATCGCGAGATATAAGCCGATAAAGTCTATTTTTGGCTAAATTTGAGCCATTTCCGTGGAACCCATGACCAGTGTACCACAGGTGCCACGAATGACTTAGGGTCGAAAATTCATGCTAGTTGGGTCCAGTTGGTGGTTTGCGACTAGGATGTAATAGATTTTACCGAAAAAACATTTCCAGGCTCGTGCCCTGCAGACGACTGAAAATTACGGTATTTTGAACCCTAAAACATGCATGTGCCATTATATGGGTTCCATTAAAAAAAATTATCGGTGATTTGAACATGTTTCTAGGTCAATTCGACCACGCTCTACACGATGGACTTGAGTTTTCGACGATCCGAGTTTCATATCGCGAGATATAAGCCGATAAAGTCTATTTTTGGCTAAATTTGAGTAATTTCCGTGGAACCCATGACCAGTGTACCACAGGTGCCACGAATGACTTAGGGTCGAAAATTCATGCTAGTTGGGTTCAGTTGGTGGTTTGCGACTAGGATGTAATAGATTTTACCGAAAAAACATTTCCAGGCTCGTGCCCTGCAGACGACTGAAAATTACGGTATTTTGAACCCTAAAACATGCATGTGCCATTATATGGGTTCCATTAAAAAAAATTATCGGTGATTTGAACATGTTTCTAGGTCAATTCGACCACGCTCTACACGATGGACTTGAATTTTCGACGATCCGAGTTTCCTATCGCGAGATATAAGCCGATAAAGTCTATTTTTGGCTAAATTTGAGCTATTTCCGTGGAACCCATGACCAGTGTACCACAGGTGCCACGAATGACTTAGGGTCGAAAATTCATGCTAGTTGGGTCCAGTTGGTGGTTTGCGACTAGGATGTAATAGATTTTACCGAAAAAACATTTCCAGGCTCGTGCCCTGCAGACGACTGAAAATTACGGTATTTTGAACCCTAAAACATGCATGTGCCATTATATGGGTTCCATTAAAAAAACTTATCGGTGATTTGAACATGTTTCTAGGTCAATTCGACCACGCTCTACACGATGGACTTGAGTTTTCGACGATCCGAGTTTCCTATCGCGAGATATAAGCCGATAAAGTCTATTTTTGGCTAAATTTGAGCCATTTCCGTGGAACCCATGACCAGTGTACCACAGGTGCCACGAATGACTTAGGGTCGAAAATTCATGCTAGTTGGGTCCAGTTGGTGGTTTGCGACTAGGATGTAATAGATTTTACCGAAAAAACATTTCCAGGCTCGTGCCCTGCAGACGACTGAAAATTACGGTATTTTGAACCCTAAAACATGCATGTGCCATTATATGGGTTCCATTAAAAAAATGTATCGGTGATTTGAACATGTTTCTAGGTCAATTCGACCACGCTCTACACGATGGACTTGAATTTTCGACGATCCGAGTTTCCTATCGCGAGATATAAGCCGATAAAGTCTATTTTTGGCTAAATTTGAGCCATTTCCGTGGAACCCATGACCAGTGTACCACAGGTGCCACGAATGACTTAGGGTCGAAAATTCATGCTAGTTGGGTCCAGTTGGTGGTTTGCGACTAGGATGTAATAGATTTTACCGAAAAAACATTTCCAGGCTCGTGCCCTGTAGACGACTGAAAATTACGGTATTTTGAACCCTAAAACATGCATGTGCCATTATATGGGTTCCATTAAAAAAATTTATCGGTGATTTGAACATGTTTCTAGGTCAATTCGACCACGCTCTACACGATGGACTTGAGTTTTCGACGATCCGAGTTTTCTATCGCGAGATATAAGCCGATAAAGTCTATTTTTGGCTAAATTTGAGCCCGTTCCGTGGAACCCATGACCAGTGTACCACAGGTGCCACGAATGACTTAGGGTCGAAAATTCATGCTAGTTGGGTCCAGTTGGTGGTTTGCGACTAGGATGTAATAGATTTTACCGAAAAAACATTTCCAGGCTCGTGCCCTGCAGACGACTGAAAATTACGGTATTTTGAACCCTAAAACATGCATGTGCCATTATATGGGTTCCATTAAAAAAATTTATCGGTGATTTGAACATGTTTCTAGGTCAATTCGACTACGCTCTACACGATGGACTTGAGTTTTCGACGATCCGAGTTTCCTATCGCGAGATATAAGCCGATAAAGTCTATTTTTTGGCTAAATTTGAGCCATTTCCGTGGAACCCATGACCAGTGTACCACAGGTGCCACGAATGACTTAGGGTCGAAAATTCATGCTAGTTGGGTCCAGTTGGTGGTTTGCGACTAGGATGTAATAGATTTTACCGAAAAAAACATTTCCAGGCTCGTGCCCTGCAGACGACTGAAAATTACGGTATTTTGAACCCTAAAACATGCATGTGCCATTATATGGGTTCCATTAAAAAAACTTATCGGTGATTTGAACATGTTTCTAGGTCAATTCGACCACGCTCTACACGATGGACTTGAGTTTTCGACGATCCGAGTTTCCTATCGCGAGATATAAGCCGATAAAGTCTATTTTTGGCTAAATTTGAGCCATTTCCGTGGAACCCATGACCAGTGTACCACAGGTGCCACGAATGACTTAGGGTCGAAAATTCATGCTAGTTGGGTCCAGTTGGTGGTTTGCGACTAGGATGTAATAGATTTTACCGAAAAAAACATTTCCAGGCTCGTGCCCTGCAGACGACTGAAAATTACGGTATTC
>OZ038447.1:1598051-1661819 GCA_964036265.1 Daptonema setosum | reverse complement strand
CTTAGGGTCGAAAATTCATGCTAGTTGGGTCCAGTTGGTGGTTTACGACTAGGATGAAGTAGATTTTACCAGAAAAACATTTCCAGGCTCGTGCCCTGCAGACGACTGAAAATTACGGTATTTTGGACCCTAAAACATGCATGTGCCATTATATGGGTTCCATTAAAAAAACTTATCGGCGATTTGAACATGTTTCTAGGTCAATTCGAACCCGCTCTACACGATGGACTTGAGTTTTCGACGATCCGAGTTTTCTATCGCGAGATATAAGCCGATAAAGTCTATTTTTGGCTAAATTTGAGCCTTTTCCGTGGAACCCATGACCAGTGTACCACAGGTGCCACGAACGACTTAGGGTCGAAAATTCATGCTAGTTGGGTCCAGTCGGTGGTTTACGACTAGGATGAAGTAGATTTTACCAGAAAAACATTTCCAGGCTCGTGCCCTGCAGACGACTGAAAATTACGGTATTTTGGACCCTAAAACATGCATGTGCCATTATATGGGTTCCATTAAAAAAACTTATCGGCGATTTGAACATGTTTCTAGGTCAATTCGAACCCGCTCTACACGATGGACTTGAGTTTTCGACGATCCGAGTTTTCTATCGCGAGATATAAGCCGATAAAGTCTATTTTTGGCTAAATTTGAGCCTTTTCCGTGGAACCCATGACCAGTGTACCACAGGTGCCACGAACGACTTAGGGTCGAAAATTCATGCTAGTTGGGTCCAGTTGGTGGTTTACGACTAGGATGAAGTAGATTTTACCAGAAAAACATTTCCAGGCTCGTGCCCTGCAGACGACTGAAAATTACGGTATTTTGGACCCTAAAACATGCATGTGCCATTATATGGGTTCCATTAAAAAAACTTATCGGCGATTTGAACATGTTTCTAGGTCAAATCGAACCCGCTCTACGCGATGGACTTGAGTTTTCGACGATCCGAGTTTTCTATCGCGAGATATAAGCCGATAAAGTCTATTTTTGGCTAAATTTGAGCCTTTTCCGTGGAACCCATGACCAGTGTACCACAGGTGCCACGAACGACTTAGGGTCGAAAATTCATGCTAGTTGGGTCCAGTTGGTGGTTTACGACTAGGATGAAGTAGATTTTACCAGAAAAACATTTCCAGGCTCGTGCCCTGCAGACGACTGAAAATTACGGTATTTTGGACCCTAAAACATGCATGTGCCATTATATGGGTTCCATTAAAAAAACGTATCGGCGATTTGAACATGTTTCTAGGTCAATTCGAACCCGCTCTACACGATGGACTTGAGTTTTCGACGATCCGAGTTTTCTATCGCGAGATATAAGCCGATAAAGTCTATTTTTGGCTAAATTTGAGCCTTTTCCGTGGAACCCATGACCAGTGTACCACAGGTGCCACGAACGACTTAGGGTCGAAAATTCATGCTAGTTGGGTCCAGTTGGTGGTTTACGACTAGGATGAAGTAGATTTTACCAGAAAAACATTTCCAGGCTCGTGCCCTGCAGACGACTGAAAATTACGGTATTTTGGACCCTAAAACATGCATGTGCCATTATATGGGTTCCATTAAAAAACTTATCGGCGATTTGAACATGTTTCTAGGTCAATTCGAACCCGCTCTACACGATGGACTTGAGTTTTCGACGATCCGAGTTTTCTATCGCGAGATATAAGCCGATAAAGTCTATTTTTGGCTAAATTTGAGCCTTTTCCGTGGAACCCATGACCAGTGTACCACAGGTGCCACGAACGACTTAGGGTCGAAAATTCATGCTAGTTGGGTCCAGTTGGTGGTTTACGACTAGGATGAAGTAGATTTTACCAGAAAAACATTTCCAGGCTCGTGCCCTGCAGACGACTGAAAATTACGGTATTTTGGACCCTAAAACATGCATGTGCCATTATATGGGTTCCATTAAAAAACTTATCGGCGATTTGAACATGTTTCTAGGTCAATTCGAACCCGCTCTACACGATGGACTTGAGTTTTCGACGATCCGAGTTTTCTATCGCGAGATATGAGCCGATAAAGTATATTTTTGGCTAAATTTGAGCCTTTTCCGTGGAACCCATGACCAGTGTACCACAGGTGCCACGAACGACTTAGGGTCGAAAATTCATGCTAGTTGGGTCCAGTTGGTGGTTTACGACTAGGATGAAGTAGATTTTACCAGAAAAACATTTCCAGGCTCGTGCCCTGCAGACGACTGAAAATTACGGTATTTTGGACCCTAAAACATGCATGTGCCATTATATGGGTTCCATTAAAAAAACTTATCGGCGATTTGAACATGTTTCTAGGTCAATTCGAACCCGCTCTACACGATGGACTTGAGTTTTCGACGATCCGAGTTTTCTATCGCGAGATATAAGCCGATAAAGTCTATTTTTGGCTAAATTTGAGCCTTTTCCGTGGAACCCATGACCAGTGTACCACAGGTGCCACAAACGACTTAGGGTCGAAAATTCATGCTAGTTGGGTCCAGTTGGTGGTTTACGACTAGGATGAAGTAGATTTTACCAGAAAAACATTTCCAGGCTCGTGCCCTGCAGACGACTGAAAATTACGGTATTTTGGACCCTAAAACATGCATGTGCCATTATATGGGTTCCATTAAAAAAACTTATCGGCGATTTGAACATGTTTCTAGGTCAATTCGAACCCGCTCTACGCGATGGACTTGAGTTTTCGACGATCCGAGTTTTCTATCGCGAGATATAAGCCGATAAAGTCTATTTTTGGCTAAATTTGAGCCTTTTCCGTGGAACCCATGACCAGTGTACCACAGGTGCCACGAACGACTTAGGGTCGAAAATTCATGCTAGTTGGGTCCAGTTGGTGGTTTACGACTAGGATGAAGTAGATTTTACCAGAAAAACATTTCCAGGCTCGTGCCCTGCAGACGACTGAAAATTACGGTATTTTGGACCCTAAAACATGCATGTGCCATTATATGGGTTCCATTAAAAAAAACTTATCGGCGATTTGAACATGTTTCTAGGTCAAATCGAACCCGCTCTACGCGATGGACTTGAGTTTTCGACGATCCGAGTTTTCTATCGCGAGATATAAGCCGATAAAGTCTATTTTTGGCTAAATTTGAGCCTTTTCCGTGGAACCCATGACCAGTGTACCACAGGTGCCACGAACGACTTAGGGTCGAAAATTCATGCTAGTTGGGTCCAGTTGGTGGTTTACGACTAGGATGAAGTAGATTTTACCAGAAAAACATTTCCAGGCTCGTGCCCTGCAGACGACTGAAAATTACGGTATTTTGGACCCTAAAACATGCATGTGCCATTATATGGGTTCCATTAAAAAAACTTATCGGCGATTTGAACATGTTTCTAGGTCAATTCGAACCCGCTCTACACGATGGACTTGAGTTTTCGACGATCCGAGTTTTCTATCGCGAGATATAAGCCGATAAAGTCTATTTTTGGCTAAATTTGAGCCTTTTCCGTGGAACCCATGACCAGTGTACCACAGGTGCCACGAACGACTTAGGGTCGAAAATTCATGCTAGTTGGGTCCAGTTGGTGGTTTACGACTAGGATGAAGTAGATTTTACCAGAAAAACATTTCCAGGCTCGTGCCCTGCAGACGACTGAAAATTACGGTATTTTGGACCCTAAAACATGCATGTGCCATTATATGGGTTCCATTAAAAAAAACTTATCGGCGATTTGAACATGTTTCTAGGTCAAATCGAACCCGCTCTACGCGATGGACTTGAGTTTTCGACGATCCGAGTTTTCTATCGCGAGATATAAGCCGATAAAATCTATTTTTGGCTAAATTTGAGCCTTTTCCGTGGAACCCATGACCAGTGTACCACAGGTGCCACGAACGACTTAGGGTCGAAAATTCATGCTAGTTGGGTCCAGTTGGTGGTTTACGACTAGGATGAAGTAGATTTTACCAGAAAAACATTTCCAGGCTCGTGCCCTGCAGACGACTGAAAATTACGGTATTTTGGACCCTAAAACATGCATGTGCCATTATATGGGTTCCATTAAAAAAACTTATCGGCGATTTGAACATGTTTCTAGGTCAAATCGAACCCGCTCTACGCGATGGACTTGAGTTTTCGACGATCCGAGTTTTCTATCGCGAGATATAAGCCGATAAAGTCTATTTTTGGCTAAATTTGAGCCTTTTCCGTGGAACCCATGACCAGTGTACCACAGGTGCCACGAACGACTTAGGGTAGAAAATTCATGCTAGTTGGGTCCAGTTGGTGGTTTACGACTAGGATGAAGTAGATTTTACCAGAAAAACATTTCCAGGCTCGTGCCCTGCAGACGACTGAAAATTACGTTATTTTGGACCCTAAAACATGCATGTGCCATTATATGGGTTCCATTAAAAAAACTTATCGGCGATTTGAACATGTTTCTAGGTCAATTCGAACCCGCTCTACACGATGGACTTGAGTTTTCGACGATCCGAGTTTTCTATCGCGAGATATAAGCCGATAAAGTCTATTTTTGGCTAAATTTGAGCCTTTTCCGTGGAACCCATGACCAGTGTACCACAGGTGCCACGAACGACTTAGGGTCGAAAATTCATGCTAGTTGGGTCCAGTTGGTGGTTTACGACTAGGATGAAGTAGATTTTACCAGAAAAACATTTCCAGGCTCGTGCCCTGCAGACGACTGAAAATTACGGTATTTTGGACCCTAAAACATGCATGTGCCATTATATGGGTTCCATTAAAAATACTTATCGGCGATTTGAACATGTTTCTAGGTCAAATCGAACCCGCTCTACGCGATGGACTTGAGTTTTCGACGATCCGAGTTTTCTATCGCGAGATATGAGCCGATAAAGTCTATTTTTGGCTAAATTTGAGCCTTTTCCGTGGAACCCATGACCAGTGTACCACAGGTGCCACGAACGACTTAGGGTCGAAAATTCATGCTAGTTGGGTCCAGTTGGTGGTTTACGACTAGGATGAAGTAGATTTTACCAGAAAAACATTTCCAGGCTCGTGCCCTGCAGACGACTGAAAATTACGGTATTTTGGACCCTAAAACATGCATGTGCCATTATATGGGTTCCATTAAAAAAACTTATCGGCGATTTGAACATGTTTCTAGGTCAATTCGAACCCGCTCTACACGATGGACTTGAGTTTTCGACGATCCGAGTTTTCTATCGCGAGATATGAGCCGATAAAGTCTATTTTTGGCTAAATTTGAGCCTTTTCCGTGGAACCCATGACCAGTGTACCACAGGTGCCACGAACGACTTAGGGTCGAAAATTCATGCTAGTTGGGTCCAGTTGGTGGTTTACGACTAGGATGAAGTAGATTTTACCAGAAAAACATTTCCAGGCTCGTGCCCTGCAGACGACTGAAAATTACGGTATTTTGGACCCTAAAACATGCATGTGCCATTATATGGGTTCCATTAAAAAAACTTATCGGCGATTTGAACATGTTTCTAGGTCAATTCGAACCCGCTCTACACGATGGACTTGAGTTTTCGACGATCCGAGTTTTCTATCGCGAGATATAAGCCGATAAAGTCTATTTTTGGCTAAATTTGAGCCTTTTCCGTGGAACCCATGACCAGTGTACCACAGGTGCCACGAACGACTTAGGGTCGAAAATTCATGCTAGTTGGGTCCAGTTGGTGGTTTACGACTAGGATGAAGTAGATTTTACCAGAAAAACATTTCCAGGCTCGTGCCCTGCAGACGACTGAAAATTACGGTATTTTGGACCCTAAAACATGCATGTGCCATTATATGGGTTCCATTAAAAAAAACTTATCGGCGATTTGAACATGTTTCTAGGTCAATTCGAACCCGCTCTACACGATGGACTTGAGTTTTCGACGATCCGAGTTTTCTATCGCGAGATATAAGCCGATAAAGTCTATTTTTGGCTAAATTTGAGCCTTTTCCGTGGAACCCATGACCAGTGTACCACAGGTGCCACGAACGACTTAGGGTCGAAAATTCATGCTAGTTGGGTCCAGTTGGTGGTTTACGACTAGGATGAAGTAGATTTTACCAGAAAAACATTTCCAGGCTCGTGCCCTGCAGACGACTGAAAATTACGGTATTTTGGACCCTAAAACATGCATGTGCCATTATATGGGTTCCATTAAAAAAACTTATCGGCGATTTGAACATGTTTCTAGGTCAAATCGAACCCGCTCTACGCGATGGACTTGAGTTTTCGACGATCCGAGTTTTCTATCGCGAGATATAAGCCGATAAAGTCTATTTTTGGCTAAATTTGAGCCTTTTCCGTGGAACCCATGACCAGTGTACCACAGGTGCCACGAACGACTTAGGGTCGAAAATTCATGCTAGTTGGGTCCAGTTGGTGGTTTACGACTAGGATGAAGTAGATTTTACCAGAAAAACATTTCCAGGCTCGTGCCCTGCAGACGACTGAAAATTACGGTATTTTGGACCCTAAAACATGCATGTGCCATTATATGGGTTCCATTAAAAAAACTTATCGGCGATTTGAACATGTTTCTAGGTCAATTCGAACCCGCTCTACACGATGGACTTGAGTTTTCGACGATCCGAGTTTTCTATCGCGAGATATAAGCCGATAAAGTCTATTTTTGGCTAAATTTGAGCCTTTTCCGTGGAACCCATGACCAGTGTACCACAGGTGCCACGAACGACTTAGGGTCGAAAATTCATGCTAGTTGGGTCCAGTTGGTGGTTTACGACTAGGATGAAGTAGATTTTACCAGAAAAACATTTCCAGGCTCGTGCCCTGCAGACGACTGAAAATTACGGTATTTTGGACCCTAAAACATGCATGTGCCATTATATGGGTTCCATTAAAAAAACTTATCGGCGATTTGAACATGTTTCTAGGTCAATTCGAACCCGCTCTACACGATGGACTTGAGTTTTCGACGATCCGAGTTTTCTATCGCGAGATATAAGCCGATAAAGTCTATTTTTGGCTAAATTTGAGCCTTTTCCGTGGAACCCATGACCAGTGTACCACAGGTGCCACGAACGACTTAGGGTCGAAAATTCATGCTAGTTGGGTCCAGTTGGTGGTTTACGACTAGGATGAAGTAGATTTTACCAGAAAAACATTTCCAGGCTCGTGCCCTGCAGACGACTGAAAATTACGGTATTTTGGACCCTAAAACATGCATGTGCCATTATATGGGTTCCATTAAAAAAACTTATCGGCGATTTGAACATGTTTCTAGGTCAATTCGAACCCGCTCTACACGATGGACTTGAGTTTTCGACGATCCGAGTTTTCTATCGCGAGATATAAGCCGATAAAGTCTATTTTTGGCTAAATTTGAGCCTTTTCCGTGGAACCCATGACCAGTGTACCACAGGTGCCACGAACGACTTAGGGTCGAAAATTCATGCTAGTTGGGTCCAGTTGGTGGTTTACGACTAGGATGAAGTAGATTTTACCAGAAAAACATTTCCAGGCTCGTGCCCTGCAGACGACTGAAAATTACGGTATTTTGGACCCTAAAACATGCATGTGCCATTATATGGGTTCCATTAAAAAAAACTTATCGGCGATTTGAACATGTTTCTAGGTCAATTCGAACCCGCTCTACACGATGGACTTGAGTTTTCGACGATCCGAGTTTTCTATCGCGAGATATAAGCCGATAAAGTCTATTTTTGGCTAAATTTGAGCCTTTTCCGTGGAACCCATGACCAGTGTACCACAGGTGCCACGAACGACTTAGGGTCGAAAATTCATGCTAGTTGGGTCCAGTTGGTGGTTTACGACTAGGATGAAGTAGATTTTACCAGAAAAACATTTCCAGGCTCGTGCCCTGCAGACGACTGAAAATTACGGTATTTTGGACCCTAAAACATGCATGTGCCATTATATGGGTTCCATTAAAAAAACTTATCGGCGATTTGAACATGTTTCTAGGTCAAATCGAACCCGCTCTACGCGATGGACTTGAGTTTTCGACGATCCGAGTTTTCTATCGCGAGATATAAGCCGATAAAGTCTATTTTTGGCTAAATTTGAGCCTTTTCCGTGGAACCCATGACCAGTGTACCACAGGTGCCACGAACGACTTAGGGTCGAAAATTCATGCTAGTTGGGTCCAGTTGGTGGTTTACGACTAGGATGAAGTAGATTTTACCAGAAAAACATTTCCAGGCTCGTGCCCTGCAGACGACTGAAAATTACGGTATTTTGGACCCTAAAACATGCATGTGCCATTATATGGGTTCCATTAAAAAAACTTATCGGCGATTTGAACATGTTTCTAGGTCAAATCGAACCCGCTCTACGCGATGGACTTGAGTTTTCGACGATCCGAGTTTTCTATCGCGAGATATGAGCCGATAAAGTCTATTTTTGGCTAAATTTGAGCCTTTTCCGTGGAACCCATGACCAGTGTACCACAGGTGCCACGAACGACTTAGGGTCGAAAATTCATGCTAGTTGGGTCCAGTTGGTGGTTTACGACTAGGATGAAGTAGATTTTACCAGAAAAACATTTCCAGGCTCGTGCCCTGCAGACGACTGAAAATTACGGTATTTTGGACCCTAAAACATGCATGTGCCATTATATGGGTTCCATTAAAAAAACTTATCGGCGATTTGAACATGTTTCTAGGTCAATTCGAACCCGCTCTACACGATGGACTTGAGTTTTCGACGATCCGAGTTTTCTATCGCGAGATATGAGCCGATAAAGTCTATTTTTGGCTAAATTTGAGCCTTTTCCGTGGAACCCATGACCAGTGTACCACAGGTGCCACGAACGACTTAGGGTCGAAAATTCATGCTAGTTGGGTCCAGTTGGTGGTTTACGACTAGGATGAAGTAGATTTTACCAGAAAAACATTTCCAGGCTCGTGCCCTGCAGACGACTGAAAATTACGGTATTTTGGACCCTAAAACATGCATGTGCCATTATATGGGTTCCATTAAAAAAAACTTATCGGCGATTTGAACATGTTTCTAGGTCAATTCGAACCCGCTCTACACGATGGACTTGAGTTTTCGACGATCCGAGTTTTCTATCGCGAGATATAAGCCGATAAAGTCTATTTTTGGCTAAATTTGAGCCTTTTCCGTGGAACCCATGACCAGTGTACCACAGGTGCCACGAACGACTTAGGGTCGAAAATTCATGCTAGTTGGGTCCAGTTGGTGGTTTACGACTAGGATGAAGTAGATTTTACCAGAAAAACATTTCCAGGCTCGTGCCCTGCAGACGACTGAAAATTACGGTATTTTGGACCCTAAAACATGCATGTGCCATTATATGGGTTCCATTAAAAAAAACTTATCGGCGATTTGAACATGTTTCTAGGTCAAATCGAACCCGCTCTACGCGATGGACTTGAGTTTTCGACGATCCGAGTTTTCTATCGCGAGATATAAGCCGATAAAGTCTATTTTTGGCTAAATTTGAGCCTTTTCCGTGGAACCCATGACCAGTGTACCACAGGTGCCACGAACGACTTAGGGTCGAAAATTCATGCTAGTTGGGTCCAGTTGGTGGTTTACGACTAGGATGAAGTAGATTTTACCAGAAAAACATTTCCAGGCTCGTGCCCTGCAGACGACTGAAAATTACGGTATTTTGGACCCTAAAACATGCATGTGCCATTATATGGGTTCCATTAAAAAAAACTTATCGGCGATTTGAACATGTTTCTAGGTCAAATCGAACCCGCTCTACGCGATGGACTTGAGTTTTCGACGATCCGAGTTTTCTATCGCGAGATATAAGCCGATAAAGTCTATTTTTGGCTAAATTTGAGCCTTTTCCGTGGAACCCATGACCAGTGTACCACAGGTGCCACGAACGACTTAGGGTCGAAAATTCATGCTAGTTGGGTCCAGTTGGTGGTTTACGACTAGGATGAAGTAGATTTTACCAGAAAAACATTTCCAGGCTCGTGCCCTGCAGACGACTGAAAATTACGGTATTTTGGACCCTAAAACATGCATGTGCCATTATATGGGTTCCATTAAAAAAACTTATCGGCGATTTGAACATGTTTCTAGGTCAATTCGAACCCGCTCTACACGATGGACTTGAGTTTTCGACGATCCGAGTTTTCTATCGCGAGATATAAGCCGATAAAGTCTATTTTTGGCTAAATTTGAGCCTTTTCCGTGGAACCCATGACCAGTGTACCACAGGTGCCACGAACGACTTAGGGTCGAAAATTCATGCTAGTTGGGTCCAGTTGGTGGTTTACGACTAGGATGAAGTAGATTTTACCAGAAAAACATTTCCAGGCTCGTGCCCTGCAGACGACTGAAAATTACGGTATTTTGGACCCTAAAACATGCATGTGCCATTATATGGGTTCCATTAAAAAAACTTATCGGCGATTTGAACATGTTTCTAGGTCAATTCGAACCCGCTCTACACGATGGACTTGAGTTTTCGACGATCCGAGTTTTCTATCGCGAGATATAAGCCGATAAAGTCTATTTTTGGCTAAATTTGAGCCTTTTCCGTGGAACCCATGACCAGTGTACCACAGGTGCCACGAACGACTTAGGGTCGAAAATTCATGCTAGTTGGGTCCAGTTGGTGGTTTACGACTAGGATGAAGTAGATTTTACCAGAAAAACATTTCCAGGCTCGTGCCCTGCAGACGACTGAAAATTACGGTATTTTGGACCCTAAAACATGCATGTTCCATTATATGGGTTCCATTAAAAAAACTTATCGGCGATTTGAACATGTTTCTAGGTCAAATCGAACCCGCTCTACGCGATGGACTTGAGTTTTCGACGATCCGAGTTTTCTATCGCGAGATATAAGCCGATAAAGTCTATTTTTGGCTAAATTTGAGCCTTTTCCGTGGAACCCATGACCAGTGTACCACAGGTGCCACGAACGACTTAGGGTCGAAAATTCATGCTAGTTGGGTCCAGTTGGTGGTTTACGACTAGGATGAAGTAGATTTTACCAGAAAAACATTTCCAGGCTCGTGCCCTGCAGACGACTGAAAATTACGGTATTTTGGACCCTAAAACATGCATGTGCCATTATATGGGTTCCATTAAAAAAACTTATCGGCGATTTGAACATGTTTCTAGGTCAATTCGAACCCGCTCTACACGATGGACTTGAGTTTTCGACGATCCGAGTTTTCTATCGCGAGATATAAGCCGATAAAGTCTATTTTTGGCTAAATTTGAGCCTTTTCCGTGGAACCCATGACCAGTGTACCACAGGTGCCACGAACGACTTAGGGTCGAAAATTCATGCTAGTTGGGTCCAGTTGGTGGTTTACGACTAGGATGAAGTAGATTTTACCAGAAAAACATTTCCAGGCTCGTGCCCTGCAGACGACTGAAAATTACGGTATTTTGGACCCTAAAACATGCATGTGCCATGATATGGGTTCCATTAAAAAAACTTATCGGCGATTTGAACATGTTTCTAGGTCAATTCGAACCCGCTCTACACGATGGACTTGAGTTTTCGACGATCCGAGTTTTCTATCGCGAGATATAAGCCGATAAAGTCTATTTTTGGCTAAATTTGAGCCTTTTCCGTGGAACCCATGACCAGTGTACCACAGGTGCCACGAACGACTTAGGGTCGAAAATTCAAGCTAGTTGGGTCCAGTTGGTGGTTTACGACTAGGATGAAGTAGATATTACCAGAAAAACATTTCCAGGCTCGTGCCCTGCAGACGACTGAAAATTACGGTATTTTGGACCCTAAAACATGCATGTGCCATTATATGGGTTCCATTAAAAAAACTTATCGGCGATTTGAACATGTTTCTAGGTCAATTCGAACCCGCTCTACACGATGGACTTGAGTTTTCGACGATCCGAGTTTTCTATCGCGAGATATAAGCCGATAAAGTCTATTTTTGGCTAAATTTGAGCCTTTTCCGTGGAACCCATGACCAGTGTACCACAGGTGCCACGAACGACTTAGGGTCGAAAATTCATGCTAGTTGGGTCCAGTTGGTGGTTTACGACTAGGATGAAGTAGATTTTACCAGAAAAACATTTCCAGGCTCGTGCCCTGCAGACGACTGAAAATTACGGTATTTTGGACCCTAAAACATGCATGTGCCATTATATGGGTTCCATTAAAAAAACTTATCGGCGATTTGAACATGTTTCTAGGTCAATTCGAACCCGCTCTACACGATGGACTTGAGTTTTCGACGATCCGAGTTTTCTATCGCGAGATATAAGCCGATAAAGTCTATTTTTGGCTAAATTTGAGCCTTTTCCGTGGAACCCATGACCAGTGTACCACAGGTGCCACGAACGACTTAGGGTCGAAAATTCTTGCTAGTTGGGTCCAGTTGGTGGTTTACGACTAGGATGAAGTAGATTTTACCAGAAAAACATTTCCAGGCTCGTGCCCTGCAGACGACTGAAAATTACGGTATTTTGGACCCTAAAACATGCATGTGCCATTATATGGGTTCCATTAAAAAAACTTATCGGCGATTTGAACATGTTTCTAGGTCAATTCGAACCCGCTCTACACGATGGACTTGAGTTTTCGACGATCCGAGTTTTCTTTCGCGAGATATAAGCCGATAAAGTCTATTTTTGGCTAAATTTGAGCCTTTTCCGTGGAACCCATGACCAGTGTACCACAGGTGCCACGAACGACTTAGGGTCGAAAATTCATGCTAGTTGGGTCCAGTTGGCGGTTTACGACTAGGATGAAGTAGATTTTACCAGAAAAACATTTCCAGGCTCGTGCCCTGCAGACGACTGAAAATTACGGTATTTTGGACCCTAAAACATGCATGTGCCATTATATGGGTTCCATTAAAAAAACTTATCGGCGATTTGAACATGTTTCTAGGTCAATTCGAACCCGCTCTACACGATGGACTTGAGTTTTCGACGATCCGAGTTTTCTATCGCGAGATATAAGCCGATAAAGTCTATTTTTGGCTAAATTTGAGCCTTTTCCGTGGAACCCATGACCAGTGTACCACAGGTGCCACGAACGACTTAGGGTCGAAAATTCATGCTAGTTGGGTCCAGTTGGTGGTTTACGACTAGGATGAAGTAGATTTTACCAGAAAAACATTTCCAGGCTCGTGCCCTGCAGACGACTGAAAATTACGGTATTTTGGACCCTAAAACATGCATGTGCCATTATATGGGTTCCATTAAAAATACTTATCGGCGATTTGAACATGTTTCTAGGTCAATTCGAACCCGCTCTACACGATGGACTTGAGTTTTCGACGATCCGAGTTTTCTATCGCGAGATAAAAGCCGATAAAGTCTATTTTTGGCTAAATTTGAGCCTTTTCCGTGGAACCCATGACCAGTGTACCACAGGTGCCACGAACGACTTAGGGTCGAAAATTCATGCTAGTTGGGTCCAGTTGGTGGTTTACGACTAGGATGAAGTAGATTTTACCAGAAAAACATTTCCAGGCTCGTGCCCTGCAGACGACTGAAAATTACGGTATTTTGGACCCTAAAACATGCATGTGCCATTATATGGGTTCCATTAAAAAAACTTATCGGCGATTTGAACATGTTTCTAGGTCAATTCGAACCCGCTCTACACGATGGACTTGAGTTTTCGACGATCCGAGTTTTCTATCGCGAGATATAAGCCGATAAAGTCTATTTTTGGCTAAATTTGAGCCTTTTCCGTGGAACCCATGACCAGTGTACCACAGGTGCCACGAACGACTTAGGGTCGAAAATTCATGCTAGTTGGGTCCAGTTGGTGGTTTACGACTAGGATGAAGTAGATTTTACCAGAAAAACATTTCCAGGCTCGTGCCCTGCAGACGACTGAAAATTACGGTATTTTGGACCCTAAAACATGCATGTTCCATTATATGGGTTCCATTAAAAAAACTTATCGGCGATTTGAACATGTTTCTAGGTCAAATCGAACCCGCTCTACGCGATGGACTTGAGTTTTCGACGATCCGAGTTTTCTATCGCGAGATATAAGCCGATAAAGTCTATTTTTGGCTAAATTTGAGCCTTTTCCGTGGAACCCATGACCAGTGTACCACAGGTGCCACGAACGACTTAGGGTCGAAAATTCATGCTAGTTGGGTCCAGTTGGTGGTTTACGACTAGGATGAAGTAGATTTTACCAGAAAAACATTTCCAGGCTCGTGCCCTGCAGACGACTGAAAATTACGGTATTTTGGACCCTAAAACATGCATGTGCCATTATATGGGTTCCATTAAAAAAACTTATCGGCGATTTGAACATGTTTCTAGGTCAATTCGAACCCGCTATACACGATGGACTTGAGTTTTCGACGATCCGAGTTTTCTATCGCGAGATATAAGCCGATAAAGTCTATTTTTGGCTAAATTTGAGCCTTTTCCGTGGAACCCATGACCAGTGTACCACAGGTGCCACGAACGACTTAGGGTCGAAAATTCATGCTAGTTGGGTCCAGTTGGTGGTTTACGACTAGGATGAAGTAGATTTTACCAGAAAAACATTTCCAGGCTCGTGCCCTGCAGACGACTGAAAATTACGGTATTTTGGACCCTAAACATGCATGTGCCATTATATGGGTTCCATTAAAAAAACTTATCGGCGATTTGAACATGTTTCTAGGTCAATTCGAACCCGCTCTACACGATGGACTTGAGTTTTCGACGATCCGAGTTTTCTATCGCGAGATATAAGCCGATAAAGTCTATTTTTGGCTAAATTTGAGCCTTTTCCGTGGAACCCATGACCAGTGTACCACAGGTGCCACGAACGACTTAGGGTCGAAAATTCATGCTAGTTGGGTCCAGTTGGTGGTTTACGACTAGGATGAAGTAGATTTTACCAGAAAAACATTTCCAGGCTCGTGCCCTGCAGACGACTGAAAATTACGGTATTTTGGACCCTAAAACATGCATGTGCTATTATATGGGTTCCATTAAAAAAACTTATCGGCGATTTGAACATGTTTCTAGGTCAATTCGAACCCGCTCTACACGATGGACTTGAGTTTTCGACGATCCGAGTTTTCTATCGCGAGATATAAGCCGATAAAGTCTATTTTTGGCTAAATTTGAGCCTTTTCCGTGGAACCCATGACCAGTGTACCACAGGTGCCACGAACGACTTAGGGTCGAAAATTCATGCTAGTTGGGTCCAGTTGGTGGTTTACGACTAGGATGAAGTAGATTTTACTAGAAAAACATTTCCAGGCTCGTGCCCTGCAGACGACTGAAAATTACGGTATTTTGGACCCTAAAACATGCATGTGCCATTATATGGGTTCCATTAAAAAAACTTATCGGCGATTTGAACATGTTTCTAGGTCAATTCGAACCCGCTCTACACGATGGACTTGAGTTTTCGACGATCCGAGTTTTCTATCGCGAGATATAAGCCGATAAAGTCTATTTTTGGCTAAATTTGAGCCTTTTCCGTGGAACCCATGACCAGTGTACCACAGGTGCCACGAACGACTTAGGGTCGAAAATTCATGCTAGTTGGGTCCAGTTGGTGGTTTACGACTAGGATGAAGTAGATTTTACCAGAAAAACATTTCCAGGCTCGTGCCCTGCAGACGACTGAAAATTACGGTATTTTGGACCCTAAAACATGCATGTGCCATTATATGGGTTCCATTAAAAAAACTTATCGGCGATTTGAACATGTTTCTAGGTCAATTCGAACCCGCTCTACACGATGGACTTGAGTTTTCGACGATCCGAGTTTTCTATCGCGAGATAAAAGCCGATAAAGTCTATTTTTGGCTAAATTTGAGCCTTTTCCGTGGAACCCATGACCAGTGTACCACAGGTGCCACGAACGACTTAGGGTCGAAAATTCATGCTAGTTGGGTCCAGTTGGTGGTTTACGACTAGGATGAAGTAGATTTTACCAGAAAAACATTTCCAGGCTCGTGCCCTGCAGACGACTGAAAATGGACTTGAGTTTTCGACGATCCGAGTTTCCTATCGCGAGATATAAGCCGATAAAGTCTATTTTTGGCTAAATTTGAGCCATTTCCGTGGAACCCATGACCAGTGTACCACAGGTGCCACGAATGACTTAGGGTCGAAAACTCATGCTAGTTGGATCCAGTTGGTGGTTTGCGACTAGGATGTAATAGATTTTACCGAAAAAACATTTCCAGGCTCGTGCCCTGCAGACGACTGAACATTACGGTATTTTGAACCCTAAAACATGAATGTGCCATTATATGGGTTCCATTAAAAAAACTTATCGGTGATTTGAACATGTTTCTAGGTCAATTCGACCACGCTCTACACGATGGACTTGAGTTTTCGACGATCCGAGTTTCCTATCGCGAGATATAAGCCGATAAAGTATATTTTTGGCTAAATTTGAGCCATTTCCGTGGAACCCATGACCAGTGTACCACAGGTGCCACGAATGACTTAGGGTCGAAAACTCATGCTAGTTGGGTCCAGTTGGTGGTTTGCGACAAGGATGTAATAGATTTTACCGAAAAAACATTTCCAGGCTCGTGCCCTGCAGACGACTGAAAATTACGGTATTTTGAACCCTAAAACATGCATGTGCCATTATATGGGTTCCATTAAAAAAACTTATCGGTGATTTGAACATGATTCTAGGTCAATTCGACCACGCTCTACACGATGGACTTGAGTTTTCGACGATCCGAGTTTCCTATCGCGAGATATAGGCCGATAAAGTCTATTTTTGGCTAAATTTGAGCCATTTCCGTGGAACCCATGACCAGTGTACCACAGGTGCCACGAATGACTTAGGGTCGAAAACTCATGCTAGTTGGGTCCAGTTGGTGGTTTGCGACTAGGATGTAATAGATTTTACCGAAAAAAAAACATTTCCAGGCTCGTGCCCTGCAGACGACTGAAAATTACGGTATTTTGAACCCTAAAACATGCATGTGCCATTATATGGGTTCCATTAAAAAAACTTATCGGTGATTTGAACCTGTTTCTAGGTCAATTCGACCACGCTCTACACGATGGACTTGAGTTTTCGACGATCCGAGTTTCCTATCGCGAGATATAAGCCGATAAAGTCTATTTTTGGCTAAATTTGAGCCATTTCCGTGGAACCCATGACCAGTGTACCACAGGTGCCACGAATGACTTAGGGTCGAAAACTCATGCTAGTTGGGTCCAGTTGGTGGTTTGCGACTAGGATGTAATAGATTTTACCGAAAAAAACATTTCCAGGCTCGTGCCCTGCAGACGACTGAAAATTACGGTATTTTGAACCCTAAAACATGCATGTGCCATTATATGGGATCCATTAAAAAAACTTATCGGTGATTTGAACATGTTTCTAGGTCAATTCGACCACGCTCTACACGATGGACTTGAGTTTTCGACGATCCGAGTTTTCTATCGCGAGATATAAGCCGATAAAGTCTATTTTTGGCTAAATTTGAGCCATTTCCGTGGAACCCATGACCAGTGTACCACAGGTGCCACGAATGACTTAGGGTCGAAAATTCATGCTAGTTGGGTCCAGTTGGTGGTTTACGACTAGGATGAAGTAGATTTTACCAGAAAAACATTTCCAGGCTCGTGCCCTGCAGACGACTGAAAATTACGGTATTTTGGACCCTAAAACATGCATGTGCCATTATATGGGTTCCATTAAAAAAACTTATCGGCGATTTGAACATGTTTCTAGGTCAATTCGAACCCGCTCTACACGATGGACTTGAGTTTTCGACGATCCGAGTTTTCTATCGCGAGATATAAGCCGATAAAGTCTATTTTTGGCTAAATTTGAGCCTTTTCCGTGGAACCCATGACCAGTGTACCACAGGTGCCACGAACGACTTAGGGTCGAAAATTCATGCTAGTTGGGTCCAGTTGGTGGTTTACGACTAGGATGAAGTAGATTTTACCAGAAAAACATTTCCAGGCTCGTGCCCTGCAGACGACTGAAAATTACGGTATTTTGGACCCTAAAACATGCATGTGCCATTATATGGGTTCCATTAAAAAAACTTATCGGCGATTTGAACATGTTTCTAGGTCAATTCGAACCCGCTCTACACGATGGACTTGAGTTTTCGACGATCCGAGTTTTCTATCGCGAGATATAAGCCGATAAAGTCTATTTTTGGCTAAATTTGAGCCTTTTCCGTGGAACCCATGACCAGTGTACCACAGGTGCCACGAACGACTTAGGGTCGAAAATTCATGCTAGTTGGGTCCAGTTGGTGGTTTACGACTAGGATGAAGTAGATTTTACCAGAAAAACATTTCCAGGCTCGTGCCCTGCAGACGACTGAAAATTACGGTATTTTGGACCCTAAAACATGCATGTGCCATTATATGGGTTCCATTAAAAAAACTTATCGGCGATTTGAACATGTTTCTAGGTCAATTCGAACCCGCTCTACACGATGGACTTGAGTTTTCGACGATCCGAGTTTTCTATCGCGAGATATAAGCCGATAAAGTCTATTTTTGGCTAAATTTGAGCCTTTTCCGTGGAACCCATGACCAGTGTACCACAGGTGCCACGAACGACTTAGGGTCGAAAATTCATGCTAGTTGGGTCCAGTTGGTGGTTTACGACTAGGATGAAGTAGATTTTACCAGAAAAACATTTCCAGGCTCGTGCCCTGCAGACGACTGAAAATTACGGTATTTTGGACCCTAAAACATGCATGTGCCATTATATGGGTTCCATTAAAAAAACTTATCGGCGATTTGAACATGTTTCTAGGTCAATTCGAACCCGCTCTACACGATGGACTTGAGTTTTCGACGATCCGAGTTTTCTATCGCGAGATATAAGCCGATAAAGTCTATTTTTGGCTAAATTTGAGCCTTTTCCGTGGAACCCATGACCAGTGTACCACAGGTGCCACGAACGACTTAGGGTCGAAAATTCATGCTAGTTGGGTCCAGTTGGTGGTTTACGACTAGGATGAAGTAGATTTTACCAGAAAAACATTTCCAGGCTCGTGCCCTGCAGACGACTGAAAATTACGGTATTTTGGACCCTAAAACATGCATGTGCCATTATATGGGTTCCATTAAAAAACTTATCGGCGATTTGAACATGTTTCTAGGTCAATTCGAACCCGCTCTACACGATGGACTTGAGTTTTCGACGATCCGAGTTTTCTATCGCGAGATATGAGCCGATAAAGTCTATTTTTGGCTAAATTTGAGCCTTTTCCGTGGAACCCATGACCAGTGTACCACAGGTGCCACGAACGACTTAGGGTCGAAAATTCATGCTAGTTGGGTCCAGTTGGTGGTTTACGACTAGGATGAAGTAGATTTTACCAGAAAAACATTTCCAGGCTCGTGCCCTGCAGACGACTGAAAATTACGGTATTTTGGACCCTAAAACATGCATGTGCCATTATATGGGTTCCATTAAAAAAACTTATCGGCGATTTGAACATGTTTCTAGGTCAATTCGAACCCGCTCTACACGATGGACTTGAGTTTTCGACGATCCGAGTTTTCTATCGCGAGATATAAGCCGATAAAGTCTATTTTTGGCTAAATTTGAGCCTTTTCCGTGGAACCCATGACCAGTGTACCACAGGTGCCACGAACGACTTAGGGTCGAAAATTCATGCTAGTTGGGTCCAGTTGGTGGTTTACGACTAGGATGAAGTAGATTTTACCAGAAAAACATTTCCAGGCTCGTGCCCTGCAGACGACTGAAAATTACGGTATTTTGGACCCTAAAACATGCATGTGCCATTATATGGGTTCCATTAAAAAAACTTATCGGCGATTTGAACATGTTTCTAGGTCAATTCGAACCCGCTCTACACGATGGACTTGAGTTTTCGACGATCCGAGTTTTCTATCGCGAGATATAAGCCGATAAAGTCTATTTTTGGCTAAATTTGAGCCTTTTCCGTGGAACCCATGACCAGTGTACCACAGGTGCCACGAACGACTTAGGGTCGAAAATTCATGCTAGTTGGGTCCAGTTGGTGGTTTACGACTAGGATGAAGTAGATTTTACCAGAAAAACATTTCCAGGCTCGTGCCCTGCAGACGACTGAAAATTACGGTATTTTGGACCCTAAAACATGCATGTGCCATTATATGGGTTCCATTAAAAAAACTTATCGGCGATTTGAACATGTTTCTAGGTCAATTCGAACCCGCTCTACACGATGGACTTGAGTTTTCGACGATCCGAGTTTTCTATCGCGAGATATAAGCCGATAAAGTCTATTTTTGGCTAAATTTGAGCCTTTTCCGTGGAACCCATGACCAGTGTACCACAGGTGCCACGAACGACTTAGGGTCGAAAATTCATGCTAGTTGGGTCCAGTTGGTGGTTTACGACTAGGATGAAGTAGATTTTACCAGAAAAACATTTCCAGGCTCGTGCCCTGCAGACGACTGAAAATTACGGTATTTTGGACCCTAAAACATGCATGTGTTATTATATGGGTTCCATTAAAAAAACTTATCGGCGATTTGAACATGTTTCTAGGTCAATTCGAACCCGCTCTACACGATGGACTTGAGTTTTCGACGATCCGAGTTTTCTATCGCGAGATAAAAGCCGATAAAGTCTATTTTTGGCTAAATTTGAGCCTTTTCCGTGGAACCCATGACCAGTGTACCACAGGTGCCACGAACGACTTAGGGTCGAAAATTCATGCTAGTTGGGTCCAGTTGGTGGTTTACGACTAGGATGAAGTAGATTTTACCAGAAAAACATTTCCAGGCTCGTGCCCTGCAGACGACTGAAAATTACGGTATTTTGGACCCTAAAACATGCATGTGCCATTATATGGGTTCCATTAAAAAAACTTATCGGCGATTTGAACATGTTTCTAGGTCAATTCGAACCCGCTCTACACGATGGACTTGAGTTTTCGACGATCCGAGTTTTCTATCGCGAGATATAAGCCGATAAAGTCTATTTTTGGCTAAATTTGAGCCTTTTCCGTGGAACCCATGACCAGTGTACCACAGGTGCCACGAACGACTTAGGGTCGAAAATTCATGCTAGTTGGGTCCAGTTGGTGGTTTACGACTAGGATGAAGTAGATTTTACCAGAAAAACATATCCAGGCTCGTGCCCTGCAGACGACTGAAAATTACGGTATTTTGGACCCTAAAACATGCATGTGCCATTATATGGGTTCCATTAAAAAAACTTATCGGCGATTTGAACATGTTTCTAGGTCAATTCGAACCCGCTCTACACGATGGACTTGAGTTTTCGACGATCCGAGTTTTCTATCGCGAGATATAAGCCGATAAAGTCTATTTTTGGCTAAATTTGAGCCTTTTCCGTGGAACCCATGACCAGTGTACCACAGGTGCCACGAACGACTTAGGGTCGAAAATTCATGCTAGTTGGGTCCAGTTGGTGGTTTACGACTAGGATGAAGTAGATTTTACCAGAAAAACATTTCCAGGCTCGTGCCCTGCAGACGACTGAAAATTACGGTATTTTGGACCCTAAAACATGCATGTGCCATTATATGGGTTCCATTAAAAAAACTTATCGGCGATTTGAACATGTTTCTAGGTCAATTCGAACCCGCTCTACACGATGGACTTGAGTTTTCGACGATCCGAGTTTTCTATCGCGAGATATAAGCCGATAAAGTCTATTTTTGGCTAAATTTGAGCCTTTTCCGTGGAACCCATGACCAGTGTACCACAGGTGCCACGAACGACTTAGGGTCGAAAATTCATGCTAGTTGGGTCCAGTTGGTGGTTTACGACTAGGATGAAGTAGATTTTACCAGAAAAACATATCCAGGCTCGTGCCCTGCAGACGACTGAAAATTACGGTATTTTGGACCCTAAAACATGCATGTGCCATTATATGGGTTCCATTAAAAAAACTTATCGGCGATTTGAACATGTTTCTAGGTCAATTCGAACCCGCTCTACACGATGGACTTGAGTTTTCGACGATCCGAGTTTTCTATCGCGAGATATAAGCCGATAAAGTCTATTTTTGGCTAAATTTGAGCCTTTTCCGTGGAACCCATGACCAGTGTACCACAGGTGCCACGAACGACTTAGGGTCGAAAATTCATGCTAGTTGGGTCCAGTTGGTGGTTTACGACTAGGATGAAGTAGATTTTACCAGAAAAACATTTCCAGGCTCGTGCCCTGCAGACGACTGAAAATTACGGTATTTTGGACCCTAAAACATGCATGTGCCATTATATGGGTTCCATTAAAAAAACTTATCGGCGATTTGAACATGTTTCTAGGTCAATTCGAACCCGCTCTACACGATGGACTTGAGTTTTCGACGATCCGAGTTTTCTATCGCGAGATATAAGCCGATAAAGTCTATTTTTGGCTAAATTTGAGCCTTTTCCGTGGAACCCATGACCAGTGTACCACAGGTGCCACGAACGACTTAGGGTCGAAAATTCATGCTAGTTGGGTCCAGTTGGTGGTTTACGACTAGGATGAAGTAGATTTTACCAGAAAAACATTTCCAGGCTCGTGCCCTGCAGACGACTGAAAATTACGGTATTTTGGACCCTAAAACATGCATGTGCCATTATATGGGTTCCATTAAAAAAACTTATCGGCGATTTGAACATGTTTCTAGGTCAATTCGAACCCGCTCTACACGATGGACTTGAGTTTTCGACGATCCGAGTTTTCTATCGCGAGATATAAGCCGATAAAGTCTATTTTTGGCTAAATTTGAGCCTTTTCCGTGGAACCCATGACCAGTGTACCACAGGTGCCACGAACGACTTAGGGTCGAAAATTCATGCTAGTTGGGTCCAGTTGGTGGTTTACGACTAGGATGTAGTAGATTTTACCAGAAAAACATTTCCAGGCTCGTGCCCTGCAGACGACTGAAAATTACGGTATTTTGGACCCTAAAACATGCATGTGCCATTATATGGGTTCCATTAAAAAAAACTTATCGGCGATTTGAACATGTTTCTAGGTCAATTCGAACCCGCTCTACACGATGGACTTGAGTTTTCGACGATCCGAGTTTTCTATCGCGAGATATAAGCCGATAAAGTCTATTTTTGGCTAAATTTGAGCCTTTTCCGTGGAACCCATGACCAGTGTACCACAGGTGCCACGAACGACTTAGGGTCGAAAATTCATGCTAGTTGGGTCCAGTTGGTGGTTTACGACTAGGATGAAGTAGATTTTACCAGAAAAACATTTCCAGGCTCGTGCCCTGCAGACGACTGAAAATTACGGTATTTTGGACCCTAAAACATGCATGTGCCATTATATGGGTTCCATTAAAAAAACTTATCGGCGATTTGAACATGTTTCTAGGTCAAATCGAACCCGCTCTACGCGATGGACTTGAGTTTTCGACGATCCGAGTTTTCTATCGCGAGATATAAGCCGATAAAGTCTATTTTTGGCTAAATTTGAGCCTTTTCCGTGGAACCCATGACCAGTGTACCACAGGTGCCACGAACGACTTAGGGTCGAAAATTCATGCTAGTTGGGTCCAGTTGGTGGTTTACGACTAGGATGAAGTAGATTTTACCAGAAAAACATTTCCAGGCTCGTGCCCTGCAGACGACTGAAAATTACGGTATTTTGGACCCTAAAACATGCATGTGCCATTATATGGGTTCCATTAAAAAAACTTATCGGCGATTTGAACATGTTTCTAGGTCAAATCGAACCCGCTCTACGCGATGGACTTGAGTTTTCGACGATCCGAGTTTTCTATCGCGAGATATAAGCCGATAAAGTCTATTTTTGGCTAAATTTGAGCCTTTTCCGTGGAACCCATGACCAGTGTACCACAGGTGCCACGAACGACTTAGGGTCGAAAATTCATGCTAGTTGGGTCCAGTTGGTGGTTTACGACTAGGATGAAGTAGATTTTACCAGAAAAACATTTCCAGGCTCGTGCCCTGCAGACGACTGAAAATTACGGTATTTTGGACCCTAAAACATGCATGTGCCATTATATGGGTTCCATTAAAAAAACTTATCGGCGATTTGAACATGTTTCTAGGTCAATTCGAACCCGCTCTACACGATGGACTTGAGTTTTCGACGATCCGAGTTTTCTATCGCGAGATATGAGCCGATAAAGTCTATTTTTGGCTAAATTTGAGCCTTTTCCGTGGAACCCATGACCAGTGTACCACAGGTGCCACGAACGACTTAGGGTCGAAAATTCATGCTAGTTGGGTCCAGTTGGTGGTTTACGACTAGGATGAAGTAGATTTTACCAGAAAAACATTTCCAGGCTCGTGCCCTGCAGACGACTGAAAATTACGGTATTTTGGACCCTAAAACATGCATGTGCCATTATATGGGTTCCATTAAAAAAAACTTATCGGCGATTTGAACATGTTTCTAGGTCAATTCGAACCCGCTCTACACGATGGACTTGAGTTTTCGACGATCCGAGTTTTCTATCGCGAGATATAAGCCGATAAAGTCTATTTTTGGCTAAATTTGAGCCTTTTCCGTGGAACCCATGACCAGTGTACCACAGGTGCCACGAACGACTTAGGGTCGAAAATTCATGCTAGTTGGGTCCAGTTGGTGGTTTACGACTAGGATGAAGTAGATTTTACCAGAAAAACATTTCCAGGCTCGTGCCCTGCAGACGACTGAAAATTACGGTATTTTGGACCCTAAAACATGCATGTGCCATTATATGGGTTCCATTAAAAAAAACTTATCGGCGATTTGAACATGTTTCTAGGTCAAATCGAACCCGCTCTACGCGATGGACTTGAGTTTTCGACGATCCGAGTTTTCTATCGCGAGATATAAGCCGATAAAGTCTATTTTTGGCTAAATTTGAGCCTTTTCCGTGGAACCCATGACCAGTGTACCACAGGTGCCACGAACGACTTAGGGTCGAAAATTCATGCTAGTTGGGTCCAGTTGGTGGTTTACGACTAGGATGAAGTAGATTTTACCAGAAAAACATTTCCAGGCTCGTGCCCTGCAGACGACTGAAAATTACGGTATTTTGGACCCTAAAACATGCATGTGCCATTATATGGGTTCCATTAAAAAAAACTTATCGGCGATTTGAACATGTTTCTAGGTCAAATCGAACCCGCTCTACGCGATGGACTTGAGTTTTCGACGATCCGAGTTTTCTATCGCGAGATATAAGCCGATAAAGTCTATTTTTGGCTAAATTTGAGCCTTTTCCGTGGAACCCATGACCAGTGTACCACAGGTGCCACGAACGACTTAGGGTCGAAAATTCATGCTAGTTGGGTCCAGTTGGTGGTTTACGACTAGGATGAAGTAGATTTTACCAGAAAAACATTTCCAGGCTCGTGCCCTGCAGACGACTGAAAATTACGGTATTTTGGACCCTAAAACATGCATGTGCCATTATATGGGTTCCATTAAAAAAACTTATCGGCGATTTGAACATGTTTCTAGGTCAATTCGAACCCGCTCTACACGATGGACTTGAGTTTTCGACGATCCGAGTTTTCTATCGCGAGATATAAGCCGATAAAGTCTATTTTTGGCTAAATTTGAGCCTTTTCCGTGGAACCCATGACCAGTGTACCACAGGTGCCACGAACGACTTAGGGTCGAAAATTCATGCTAGTTGGGTCCAGTTGGTGGTTTACGACTAGGATGAAGTAGATTTTACCAGAAAAACATTTCCAGGCTCGTGCCCTGCAGACGACTGAAAATTACGGTATTTTGGACCCTAAAACATGCATGTGCCATTATATGGGTTCCATTAAAAAAACTTATCGGCGATTTGAACATGTTTCTAGGTCAATTCGAACCCGCTCTACACGATGGACTTGAGTTTTCGACGATCCGAGTTTTCTATCGCGAGATATAAGCCGATAAAGTCTATTTTTGGCTAAATTTGAGCCTTTTCCGTGGAACCCATGACCAGTGTACCACAGGTGCCACGAACGACTTAGGGTCGAAAATTCATGCTAGTTGGGTCCAGTTGGTGGTTTACGACTAGGATGAAGTAGATTTTACCAGAAAAACATTTCCAGGCTCGTGCCCTGCAGACGACTGAAAATTACGGTATTTTGGACCCTAAAACATGCATGTTCCATTATATGGGTTCCATTAAAAAAACTTATCGGCGATTTGAACATGTTTCTAGGTCAAATCGAACCCGCTCTACGCGATGGACTTGAGTTTTCGACGATCCGAGTTTTCTATCGCGAGATATAAGCCGATAAAGTCTATTTTTGGCTAAATTTGAGCCTTTTCCGTGGAACCCATGACCAGTGTACCACAGGTGCCACGAACGACTTAGGGTCGAAAATTCATGCTAGTTGGGTCCAGTTGGTGGTTTACGACTAGGATGAAGTAGATTTTACCAGAAAAACATTTCCAGGCTCGTGCCCTGCAGACGACTGAAAATTACGGTATTTTGGACCCTAAAACATGCATGTGCCATTATATGGGTTCCATTAAAAAAACTTATCGGCGATTTGAACATGTTTCTAGGTCAATTCGAACCCGCTCTACACGATGGACTTGAGTTTTCGACGATCCGAGTTTTCTATCGCGAGATATAAGCCGATAAAGTCTATTTTTGGCTAAATTTGAGCCTTTTCCGTGGAACCCATGACCAGTGTACCACAGGTGCCACGAACGACTTAGGGTCGAAAATTCATGCTAGTTGGGTCCAGTTGGTGGTTTACGACTAGGATGAAGTAAATTTTACCAGAAAAACATTTCCAGGCTCGTGCCCTGCAGACGACTGAAAATTACGGTATTTTGGACCCTAAAACATGCATGTGCCATGATATGGGTTCCATTAAAAAAACTTATCGGCGATTTGAACATGTTTCTAGGTCAATTCGAACCCGCTCTACACGATGGACTTGAGTTTTCGACGATCCGAGTTTTCTATCGCGAGATATAAGCCGATAAAGTCTATTTTTGGCTAAATTTGAGCCTTTTCCGTGGAACCCATGACCAGTGTACCACAGGTGCCACGAACGACTTAGGGTCGAAAATTCAAGCTAGTTGGGTCCAGTTGGTGGTTTACGACTAGGATGAAGTAGATTTTACCAGAAAAACATTTCCAGGCTCGTGCCCTGCAGACGACTGAAAATTACGGTATTTTGGACCCTAAAACATGCATGTGCCATTATATGGGTTCCATTAAAAAAACTTATCGGCGATTTGAACATGTTTCTAGGTCAATTCGAACCCGCTCTACACGATGGACTTGAGTTTTCGACGATCCGAGTTTTCTATCGCGAGATATAAGCCGATAAAGTCTATTTTTGGCTAAATTTGAGCCTTTTCCGTGGAACCCATGACCAGTGTACCACAGGTGCCACGAACGACTTAGGGTCGAAAATTCATGCTAGTTGGGTCCAGTTGGTGGTTTACGACTAGGATGAAGTAGATTTTACCAGAAAAACATTTCCAGGCTCGTGCCCTGCAGACGACTGAAAATTACGGTATTTTGGACCCTAAAACATGCATGTGCCATTATATGGGTTCCATTAAAAATACTTATCGGCGATTTGAACATGTTTCTAGGTCAAATCGAACCCGCTCTACGCGATGGACTTGAGTTTTCGACGATCCGAGTTTTCTATCGCGAGATATGAGCCGATAAAGTCTATTTTTGGCTAAATTTGAGCCTTTTCCGTGGAACCCATGACCAGTGTACCACAGGTGCCACGAACGACTTAGGGTCGAAAATTCATGCTAGTTGGGTCCAGTTGGTGGTTTACGACTAGGATGAAGTAGATTTTACCAGAAAAACATTTCCAGGCTCGTGCCCTGCAGACGACTGAAAATTACGGTATTTTGGACCCTAAAACATGCATGTGCCATTATATGGGTTCCATTAAAAAAACTTATCGGCGATTTGAACATGTTTCTAGGTCAATTCGAACCCGCTCTACACGATGGACTTGAGTTTTCGACGATCCGAGTTTTCTATCGCGAGATATAAGCCGATAAAGTCTATTTTTGGCTAAATTTGAGCCTTTTCCGTGGAACCCATGACCAGTGTACCACAGGTGCCACGAACGACTTAGGGTCGAAAATTCATGCTAGTTGGGTCCAGTTGGTGGTTTACGACTAGGATGAAGTAGATTTTACCAGAAAAACATTTCCAGGCTCGTGCCCTGCAGACGACTGAAAATTACGGTATTTTGGACCCTAAAACATGCATGTGCCATTATATGGGTTCCATTAAAAAAACTTATCGGCGATTTGAACATGTTTCTAGGTCAATTCGAACCCGCTCTACACGATGGACTTGAGTTTTCGACGATCCGAGTTTTCTATCGCGAGATATAAGCCGATAAAGTCTATTTTTGGCTAAATTTGAGCCTTTTCCGTGGAACCCATGACCAGTGTACCACAGGTGCCACGAACGACTTAGGGTCGAAAATTCATGCTAGTTGGGTCCAGTCGGTGGTTTACGACTAGGATGAAGTAGATTTTACCAGAAAAACATTTCCAGGCTCGTGCCCTGCAGACGACTGAAAATTACGGTATTTTGGACCCTAAAACATGCATGTGCCATTATATGGGTTCCATTAAAAAAACTTATCGGCGATTTGAACATGTTTCTAGGTCAATTCGAACCCGCTCTACACGATGGACTTGAGTTTTCGACGATCCGAGTTTTCTATCGCGAGATATAAGCCGATAAAGTCTATTTTTGGCTAAATTTGAGCCTTTTCCGTGGAACCCATGACCAGTGTACCACAGGTGCCACGAACGACTTAGGGTCGAAAATTCATGCTAGTTGGGTCCAGTTGGTGGTTTACGACTAGGATGAAGTAGATTTTACCAGAAAAACATTTCCAGGCTCGTGCCCTGCAGACGACTGAAAATTACGGTATTTTGGACCCTAAAACATGCATGTGCCATTATATGGGTTCCATTAAAAAAACTTATCGGCGATTTGAACATGTTTCTAGGTCAAATCGAACCCGCTCTACGCGATGGACTTGAGTTTTCGACGATCCGAGTTTTCTATCGCGAGATATAAGCCGATAAAGTCTATTTTTGGCTAAATTTGAGCCTTTTCCGTGGAACCCATGACCAGTGTACCACAGGTGCCACGAACGACTTAGGGTCGAAAATTCATGCTAGTTGGGTCCAGTTGGTGGTTTACGACTAGGATGAAGTAGATTTTACCAGAAAAACATTTCCAGGCTCGTGCCCTGCAGACGACTGAAAATTACGGTATTTTGGACCCTAAAACATGCATGTGCCATTATATGGGTTCCATTAAAAAAACGTATCGGCGATTTGAACATGTTTCTAGGTCAATTCGAACCCGCTCTACACGATGGACTTGAGTTTTCGACGATCCGAGTTTTCTATCGCGAGATATAAGCCGATAAAGTCTATTTTTGGCTAAATTTGAGCCTTTTCCGTGGAACCCATGACCAGTGTACCACAGGTGCCACGAACGACTTAGGGTCGAAAATTCATGCTAGTTGGGTCCAGTTGGTGGTTTACGACTAGGATGAAGTAGATTTTACCAGAAAAACATTTCCAGGCTCGTGCCCTGCAGACGACTGAAAATTACGGTATTTTGGACCCTAAAACATGCATGTGCCATTATATGGGTTCCATTAAAAAACTTATCGGCGATTTGAACATGTTTCTAGGTCAATTCGAACCCGCTCTACACGATGGACTTGAGTTTTCGACGATCCGAGTTTTCTATCGCGAGATATAAGCCGATAAAGTCTATTTTTGGCTAAATTTGAGCCTTTTCCGTGGAACCCATGACCAGTGTACCACAGGTGCCACGAACGACTTAGGGTCGAAAATTCATGCTAGTTGGGTCCAGTTGGTGGTTTACGACTAGGATGAAGTAGATTTTACCAGAAAAACATTTCCAGGCTCGTGCCCTGCAGACGACTGAAAATTACGGTATTTTGGACCCTAAAACATGCATGTGCCATTATATGGGTTCCATTAAAAAACTTATCGGCGATTTGAACATGTTTCTAGGTCAATTCGAACCCGCTCTACACGATGGACTTGAGTTTTCGACGATCCGAGTTTTCTATCGCGAGATATGAGCCGATAAAGTATATTTTTGGCTAAATTTGAGCCTTTTCCGTGGAACCCATGACCAGTGTACCACAGGTGCCACGAACGACTTAGGGTCGAAAATTCATGCTAGTTGGGTCCAGTTGGTGGTTTACGACTAGGATGAAGTAGATTTTACCAGAAAAACATTTCCAGGCTCGTGCCCTGCAGACGACTGAAAATTACGGTATTTTGGACCCTAAAACATGCATGTGCCATTATATGGGTTCCATTAAAAAAACTTATCGGCGATTTGAACATGTTTCTAGGTCAATTCGAACCCGCTCTACACGATGGACTTGAGTTTTCGACGATCCGAGTTTTCTATCGCGAGATATAAGCCGATAAAGTCTATTTTTGGCTAAATTTGAGCCTTTTCCGTGGAACCCATGACCAGTGTACCACAGGTGCCACAAACGACTTAGGGTCGAAAATTCATGCTAGTTGGGTCCAGTTGGTGGTTTACGACTAGGATGAAGTAGATTTTACCAGAAAAACATTTCCAGGCTCGTGCCCTGCAGACGACTGAAAATTACGGTATTTTGGACCCTAAAACATGCATGTGCCATTATATGGGTTCCATTAAAAAAACTTATCGGCGATTTGAACATGTTTCTAGGTCAAATCGAACCCGCTCTACGCGATGGACTTGAGTTTTCGACGATCCGAGTTTTCTATCGCGAGATATAAGCCGATAAAGTCTATTTTTGGCTAAATTTGAGCCTTTTCCGTGGAACCCATGACCAGTGTACCACAGGTGCCACGAACGACTTAGGGTCGAAAATTCATGCTAGTTGGGTCCAGTTGGTGGTTTACGACTAGGATGAAGTAGATTTTACCAGAAAAACATTTCCAGGCTCGTGCCCTGCAGACGACTGAAAATTACGGTATTTTGGACCCTAAAACATGCATGTGCCATTATATGGGTTCCATTAAAAAAAACTTATCGGCGATTTGAACATGTTTCTAGGTCAAATCGAACCCGCTCTACGCGATGGACTTGAGTTTTCGACGATCCGAGTTTTCTATCGCGAGATATAAGCCGATAAAGTCTATTTTTGGCTAAATTTGAGCCTTTTCCGTGGAACCCATGACCAGTGTACCACAGGTGCCACGAACGACTTAGGGTCGAAAATTCATGCTAGTTGGGTCCAGTTGGTGGTTTACGACTAGGATGAAGTAGATTTTACCAGAAAAACATTTCCAGGCTCGTGCCCTGCAGACGACTGAAAATTACGGTATTTTGGACCCTAAAACATGCATGTGCCATTATATGGGTTCCATTAAAAAAACTTATCGGCGATTTGAACATGTTTCTAGGTCAATTCGAACCCGCTCTACACGATGGACTTGAGTTTTCGACGATCCGAGTTTTCTATCGCGAGATATAAGCCGATAAAGTCTATTTTTGGCTAAATTTGAGCCTTTTCCGTGGAACCCATGACCAGTGTACCACAGGTGCCACGAACGACTTAGGGTCGAAAATTCATGCTAGTTGGGTCCAGTTGGTGGTTTACGACTAGGATGAAGTAGATTTTACCAGAAAAACATTTCCAGGCTCGTGCCCTGCAGACGACTGAAAATTACGGTATTTTGGACCCTAAAACATGCATGTGCCATTATATGGGTTCCATTAAAAAAAACTTATCGGCGATTTGAACATGTTTCTAGGTCAAATCGAACCCGCTCTACGCGATGGACTTGAGTTTTCGACGATCCGAGTTTTCTATCGCGAGATATAAGCCGATAAAATCTATTTTTGGCTAAATTTGAGCCTTTTCCGTGGAACCCATGACCAGTGTACCACAGGTGCCACGAACGACTTAGGGTCGAAAATTCATGCTAGTTGGGTCCAGTTGGTGGTTTACGACTAGGATGAAGTAGATTTTACCAGAAAAACATTTCCAGGCTCGTGCCCTGCAGACGACTGAAAATTACGGTATTTTGGACCCTAAAACATGCATGTGCCATTATATGGGTTCCATTAAAAAAACTTATCGGCGATTTGAACATGTTTCTAGGTCAAATCGAACCCGCTCTACGCGATGGACTTGAGTTTTCGACGATCCGAGTTTTCTATCGCGAGATATAAGCCGATAAAGTCTATTTTTGGCTAAATTTGAGCCTTTTCCGTGGAACCCATGACCAGTGTACCACAGGTGCCACGAACGACTTAGGGTCGAAAATTCATGCTAGTTGGGTCCAGTTGGTGGTTTACGACTAGGATGAAGTAGATTTTACCAGAAAAACATTTCCAGGCTCGTGCCCTGCAGACGACTGAAAATTACGTTATTTTGGACCCTAAAACATGCATGTGCCATTATATGGGTTCCATTAAAAAAACTTATCGGCGATTTGAACATGTTTCTAGGTCAATTCGAACCCGCTCTACACGATGGACTTGAGTTTTCGACGATCCGAGTTTTCTATCGCGAGATATAAGCCGATAAAGTCTATTTTTGGCTAAATTTGAGCCTTTTCCGTGGAACCCATGACCAGTGTACCACAGGTGCCACGAACGACTTAGGGTCGAAAATTCATGCTAGTTGGGTCCAGTTGGTGGTTTACGACTAGGATGAAGTAGATTTTACCAGAAAAACATTTCCAGGCTCGTGCCCTGCAGACGACTGAAAATTACGGTATTTTGGACCCTAAAACATGCATGTGCCATTATATGGGTTCCATTAAAAATACTTATCGGCGATTTGAACATGTTTCTAGGTCAAATCGAACCCGCTCTACGCGATGGACTTGAGTTTTCGACGATCCGAGTTTTCTATCGCGAGATATGAGCCGATAAAGTCTATTTTTGGCTAAATTTGAGCCTTTTCCGTGGAACCCATGACCAGTGTACCACAGGTGCCACGAACGACTTAGGGTCGAAAATTCATGCTAGTTGGGTCCAGTTGGTGGTTTACGACTAGGATGAAGTAGATTTTACCAGAAAAACATTTCCAGGCTCGTGCCCTGCAGACGACTGAAAATTACGGTATTTTGGACCCTAAAACATGCATGTGCCATTATATGGGTTCCATTAAAAAAACTTATCGGCGATTTGAACATGTTTCTAGGTCAATTCGAACCCGCTCTACACGATGGACTTGAGTTTTCGACGATCCGAGTTTTCTATCGCGAGATATGAGCCGATAAAGTCTATTTTTGGCTAAATTTGAGCCTTTTCCGTGGAACCCATGACCAGTGTACCACAGGTGCCACGAACGACTTAGGGTCGAAAATTCATGCTAGTTGGGTCCAGTTGGTGGTTTACGACTAGGATGAAGTAGATTTTACCAGAAAAACATTTCCAGGCTCGTGCCCTGCAGACGACTGAAAATTACGGTATTTTGGACCCTAAAACATGCATGTGCCATTATATGGGTTCCATTAAAAAAACTTATCGGCGATTTGAACATGTTTCTAGGTCAATTCGAACCCGCTCTACACGATGGACTTGAGTTTTCGACGATCCGAGTTTTCTATCGCGAGATATAAGCCGATAAAGTCTATTTTTGGCTAAATTTGAGCCTTTTCCGTGGAACCCATGACCAGTGTACCACAGGTGCCACGAACGACTTAGGGTCGAAAATTCATGCTAGTTGGGTCCAGTTGGTGGTTTACGACTAGGATGAAGTAGATTTTACCAGAAAAACATTTCCAGGCTCGTGCCCTGCAGACGACTGAAAATTACGGTATTTTGGACCCTAAAACATGCATGTGCCATTATATGGGTTCCATTAAAAAAAACTTATCGGCGATTTGAACATGTTTCTAGGTCAATTCGAACCCGCTCTACACGATGGACTTGAGTTTTCGACGATCCGAGTTTTCTATCGCGAGATATAAGCCGATAAAGTCTATTTTTGGCTAAATTTGAGCCTTTTCCGTGGAACCCATGACCAGTGTACCACAGGTGCCACGAACGACTTAGGGTCGAAAATTCATGCTAGTTGGGTCCAGTTGGTGGTTTACGACTAGGATGAAGTAGATTTTACCAGAAAAACATTTCCAGGCTCGTGCCCTGCAGACGACTGAAAATTACGGTATTTTGGACCCTAAAACATGCATGTGCCATTATATGGGTTCCATTAAAAAAACTTATCGGCGATTTGAACATGTTTCTAGGTCAAATCGAACCCGCTCTACGCGATGGACTTGAGTTTTCGACGATCCGAGTTTTCTATCGCGAGATATAAGCCGATAAAGTCTATTTTTGGCTAAATTTGAGCCTTTTCCGTGGAACCCATGACCAGTGTACCACAGGTGCCACGAACGACTTAGGGTCGAAAATTCATGCTAGTTGGGTCCAGTTGGTGGTTTACGACTAGGATGAAGTAGATTTTACCAGAAAAACATTTCCAGGCTCGTGCCCTGCAGACGACTGAAAATTACGGTATTTTGGACCCTAAAACATGCATGTGCCATTATATGGGTTCCATTAAAAAAACTTATCGGCGATTTGAACATGTTTCTAGGTCAATTCGAACCCGCTCTACACGATGGACTTGAGTTTTCGACGATCCGAGTTTTCTATCGCGAGATATAAGCCGATAAAGTCTATTTTTGGCTAAATTTGAGCCTTTTCCGTGGAACCCATGACCAGTGTACCACAGGTGCCACGAACGACTTAGGGTCGAAAATTCATGCTAGTTGGGTCCAGTTGGTGGTTTACGACTAGGATGAAGTAGATTTTACCAGAAAAACATTTCCAGGCTCGTGCCCTGCAGACGACTGAAAATTACGGTATTTTGGACCCTAAAACATGCATGTGCCATTATATGGGTTCCATTAAAAAAACTTATCGGCGATTTGAACATGTTTCTAGGTCAATTCGAACCCGCTCTACACGATGGACTTGAGTTTTCGACGATCCGAGTTTTCTATCGCGAGATATAAGCCGATAAAGTCTATTTTTGGCTAAATTTGAGCCTTTTCCGTGGAACCCATGACCAGTGTACCACAGGTGCCACGAACGACTTAGGGTCGAAAATTCATGCTAGTTGGGTCCAGTTGGTGGTTTACGACTAGGATGAAGTAGATTTTACCAGAAAAACATTTCCAGGCTCGTGCCCTGCAGACGACTGAAAATTACGGTATTTTGGACCCTAAAACATGCATGTGCCATTATATGGGTTCCATTAAAAAACTTATCGGCGATTTGAACATGTTTCTAGGTCAATTCGAACCCGCTCTACACGATGGACTTGAGTTTTCGACGATCCGAGTTTTCTATCGCGAGATATGAGCCGATAAAGTCTATTTTTGGCTAAATTTGAGCCTTTTCCGTGGAACCCATGACCAGTGTACCACAGGTGCCACGAACGACTTAGGGTCGAAAATTCATGCTAGTTGGGTCCAGTTGGTGGTTTACGACTAGGATGAAGTAGATTTTACCAGAAAAACATTTCCAGGCTCGTGCCCTGCAGACGACTGAAAATTACGGTATTTTGGACCCTAAAACATGCATGTGCCATTATATGGGTTCCATTAAAAAAACTTATCGGCGATTTGAACATGTTTCTAGGTCAATTCGAACCCGCTCTACACGATGGACTTGAGTTTTCGACGATCCGAGTTTTCTATCGCGAGATATAAGCCGATAAAGTCTATTTTTGGCTAAATTTGAGCCTTTTCCGTGGAACCCATGACCAGTGTACCACAGGTGCCACGAACGACTTAGGGTCGAAAATTCATGCTAGTTGGGTCCAGTTGGTGGTTTACGACTAGGATGAAGTAGATTTTACCAGAAAAACATTTCCAGGCTCGTGCCCTGCAGACGACTGAAAATTACGGTATTTTGGACCCTAAAACATGCATGTGCCATTATATGGGTTCCATTAAAAAAACTTATCGGCGATTTGAACATGTTTCTAGGTCAATTCGAACCCGCTCTACACGATGGACTTGAGTTTTCGACGATCCGAGTTTTCTATCGCGAGATATAAGCCGATAAAGTCTATTTTTGGCTAAATTTGAGCCTTTTCCGTGGAACCCATGACCAGTGTACCACAGGTGCCACGAACGACTTAGGGTCGAAAATTCATGCTAGTTGGGTCCAGTTGGTGGTTTACGACTAGGATGAAGTAGATTTTACCAGAAAAACATTTCCAGGCTCGTGCCCTGCAGACGACTGAAAATTACGGTATTTTGGACCCTAAAACATGCATGTGCCATTATATGGGTTCCATTAAAAAAACTTATCGGCGATTTGAACATGTTTCTAGGTCAATTCGAACCCGCTCTACACGATGGACTTGAGTTTTCGACGATCCGAGTTTTCTATCGCGAGATATAAGCCGATAAAGTCTATTTTTGGCTAAATTTGAGCCTTTTCCGTGGAACCCATGACCAGTGTACCACAGGTGCCACGAACGACTTAGGGTCGAAAATTCATGCTAGTTGGGTCCAGTTGGTGGTTTACGACTAGGATGAAGTAGATTTTACCAGAAAAACATTTCCAGGCTCGTGCCCTGCAGACGACTGAAAATTACGGTATTTTGGACCCTAAAACATGCATGTGCCATTATATGGGTTCCATTAAAAAAACTTATCGGCGATTTGAACATGTTTCTAGGTCAATTCGAACCCGCTCTACACGATGGACTTGAGTTTTCGACGATCCGAGTTTTCTATCGCGAGATATAAGCCGATAAAGTCTATTTTTGGCTAAATTTGAGCCTTTTCCGTGGAACCCATGACCAGTGTACCACAGGTGCCACGAACGACTTAGGGTCGAAAATTCATGCTAGTTGGGTCCAGTTGGTGGTTTACGACTAGGATGAAGTAGATTTTACCAGAAAAACATTTCCAGGCTCGTGCCCTGCAGACGACTGAAAATTACGGTATTTTGGACCCTAAAACATGCATGTGCCATTATATGGGTTCCATTAAAAATACTTATCGGCGATTTGAACATGTTTCTAGGTCAAATCGAACCCGCTCTACGCGATGGACTTGAGTTTTCGACGATCCGAGTTTTCTATCGCGAGATATGAGCCGATAAAGTCTATTTTTG
Source organism: Daptonema setosum (assembly GCA_964036265.1). Taxonomy (NCBI): domain Eukaryota; kingdom Metazoa; phylum Nematoda; class Chromadorea; order Monhysterida; family Xyalidae; genus Daptonema; species Daptonema setosum. Next base: position 1,624,880 of record OZ038447.1, on the reverse strand, counting down.
GCTAAATTTGAGCCTTTTCCGTGGAACCCATGACCAGTGTACCACAGGTGCCACGAACGACTTAGGGTCGAAAATTCATGCTAGTTGGGTCCAGTTGGTGGTTTACGACTAGGATGAAGTAGATTTTACCAGAAAAACATTTCCAGGCTCGTGCCCTGCAGACGACTGAAAATTACGGTATTTTGGACCCTAAAACATGCATGTGCCATTATATGGGTTCCATTAAAAAAACTTATCGGCGATTTGAACATGTTTCTAGGTCAATTCGAACCCGCTCTACACGATGGACTTGAGTTTTCGACGATCCGAGTTTTCTATCGCGAGATATAAGCCGATAAAGTCTATTTTTGGCTAAATTTGAGCCTTTTCCGTGGAACCCATGACCAGTGTACCACAGGTGCCACGAACGACTTAGGGTCGAAAATTCATGCTAGTTGGGTCCAGTTGGTGGTTTACGACTAGGATGAAGTAGATTTTACCAGAAAAACATTTCCAGGCTCGTGCCCTGCAGACGACTGAAAATTACGGTATTTTGGACCCTAAAACATGCATGTGCCATTATATGGGTTCCATTAAAAAACTTATCGGCGATTTGAACATGTTTCTAGGTCAATTCGAACCCGCTCTACACGATGGACTTGAGTTTTCGACGATCCGAGTTTTCTATCGCGAGATATAAGCCGATAAAGTCTATTTTTGGCTAAATTTGAGCCTTTTCCGTGGAACCCATGACCAGTGTACCACAGGTGCCACGAACGACTTAGGGTCGAAAATTCATGCTAGTTGGGTCCAGTTGGTGGTTTACGACTAGGATGAAGTAGATTTTACCAGAAAAACATTTCCAGGCTCGTGCCCTGCAGACGACTGAAAATTACGGTATTTTGGACCCTAAAACATGCATGTGCCATTATATGGGTTCCATTAAAAAAACTTATCGGCGATTTGAACATGTTTCTAGGTCAATTCGAACCCGCTCTACACGATGGACTTGAGTTTTCGACGATCCGAGTTTTCTATCGCGAGATATAAGCCGATAAAGTCTATTTTTGGCTAAATTTGAGCCTTTTCCGTGGAACCCATGACCAGTGTACCACAGGTGCCACGAACGACTTAGGGTCGAAAATTCATGCTAGTTGGGTCCAGTTGGTGGTTTACGACTAGGATGAAGTAGATTTTACCAGAAAAACATTTCCAGGCTCGTGCCCTGCAGACGACTGAAAATTACGGTATTTTGGACCCTAAAACATGCATGTGCCATTATATGGGTTCCATTAAAAAAACTTATCGGCGATTTGAACATGTTTCTAGGTCAATTCGAACCCGCTCTACACGATGGACTTGAGTTTTCGACGATCCGAGTTTTCTATCGCGAGATATAAGCCGATAAAGTCTATTTTTGGCTAAATTTGAGCCTTTTCCGTGGAACCCATGACCAGTGTACCACAGGTGCCACGAACGACTTAGGGTCGAAAATTCATGCTAGTTGGGTCCAGTTGGTGGTTTACGACTAGGATGAAGTAGATTTTACCAGAAAAACATTTCCAGGCTCGTGCCCTGCAGACGACTGAAAATTACGGTATTTTGGACCCTAAAACATGCATGTGCCATTATATGGGTTCCATTAAAAAAAACTTATCGGCGATTTGAACATGTTTCTAGGTCAAATCGAACCCGCTCTACGCGATGGACTTGAGTTTTCGACGATCCGAGTTTTCTATCGCGAGATATAAGCCGATAAAATCTATTTTTGGCTAAATTTGAGCCTTTTCCGTGGAACCCATGACCAGTGTACCACAGGTGCCACGAACGACTTAGGGTCGAAAATTCATGCTAGTTGGGTCCAGTTGGTGGTTTACGACTAGGATGAAGTAGATTTTACCAGAAAAACATTTCCAGGCTCGTGCCCTGCAGACGACTGAAAATTACGGTATTTTGGACCCTAAAACATGCATGTGCCATTATATGGGTTCCATTAAAAAACTTATCGGCGATTTGAACATGTTTCTAGGTCAATTCGAACCCGCTCTACACGATGGACTTGAGTTTTCGACGATCCGAGTTTTCTATCGCGAGATATGAGCCGATAAAGTATATTTTTGGCTAAATTTGAGCCTTTTCCGTGGAACCCATGACCAGTGTACCACAGGTGCCACGAACGACTTAGGGTCGAAAATTCATGCTAGTTGGGTCCAGTTGGTGGTTTACGACTAGGATGAAGTAGATTTTACCAGAAAAACATTTCCAGGCTCGTGCCCTGCAGACGACTGAAAATTACGGTATTTTGGACCCTAAAACATGCATGTGCCATTATATGGGTTCCATTAAAAAAACTTATCGGCGATTTGAACATGTTTCTAGGTCAATTCGAACCCGCTCTACACGATGGACTTGAGTTTTCGACGATCCGAGTTTTCTATCGCGAGATAAAAGCCGATAAAGTCTATTTTTGGCTAAATTTGAGCCTTTTCCGTGGAACCCATGACCAGTGTACCACAGGTGCCACGAACGACTTAGGGTCGAAAATTCATGCTAGTTGGGTCCAGTTGGTGGTTTACGACTAGGATGAAGTAGATTTTACCAGAAAAACATTTCCAGGCTCGTGCCCTGCAGACGACTGAAAATTACGGTATTTTGGACCCTAAAACATGCATGTGCCATTATATGGGTTCCATTAAAAAAACTTATCGGCGATTTGAACGTGTTTCTAGGTCAATTCGAACCCGCTCTACACGATGGACTTGAGTTTTCGACGATCCGAGTTTTCTATCGCGAGATATAAGCCGATAAAGTCTATTTTTGGCTAAATTTGAGCCTTTTCCGTGGAACCCATGACCAGTGTACCACAGGTGCCACGAACGACTTAGGGTCGAAAATTCATGCTAGTTGGGTCCAGTTGGTGGTTTACGACTAGGATGAAGTAGATTTTACCAGAAAAACATTTCCAGGCTCGTGCCCTGCAGACGACTGAAAATTACGGTATTTTGGACCCTAAAACATGCATGTGCCATTATATGGGTTCCATTAAAAAAACTTATCGGCGATTTGAACATGTTTCTAGGTCAATTCGAACCCGCTCTACACGATGGACTTGAGTTTTCGACGATCCGAGTTTTCTATCGCGAGATATAAGCCGATAAAGTCTATTTTTGGCTAAATTTGAGCCTTTTCCGTGGAACCCATGACCAGTGTACCACAGGTGCCACGAACGACTTAGGGTCGAAAATTCTTGCTAGTTGGGTCCAGTTGGTGGTTTACGACTAGGATGAAGTAGATTTTACCAGAAAAACATTTCCAGGCTCGTGCCCTGCAGACGACTGAAAATTACGGTATTTTGGACCCTAAAACATGCATGTGCCATTATATGGGTTCCATTAAAAAAACTTATCGGCGATTTGAACATGTTTCTAGGTCAATTCGAACCCGCTCTACACGATGGACTTGAGTTTTCGACGATCCGAGTTTTCTATCGCGAGATATAAGCCGATAAAGTCTATTTTTGGCTAAATTTGAGCCTTTTCCGTGGAACCCATGACCAGTGTACCACAGGTGCCACGAACGACTTAGGGTCGAAAATTCATGCTAGTTGGGTCCAGTTGGTGGTTTACGACTAGGATGAAGTAGATTTTACCAGAAAAACATTTCCAGGCTCGTGCCCTGCAGACGACTGAAAATTACGGTATTTTGGACCCTAAAACATGCATGTGCCATTATATGGGTTCCATTAAAAAAACTTATCGGCGATTTGAACATGTTTCTAGGTCAATTCGAACCCGCTCTACACGATGGACTTGAGTTTTCGACGATCCGAGTTTTCTATCGCGAGATATAAGCCGATAAAGTCTATTTTTGGCTAAATTTGAGCCTTTTCCGTGGAACCCATGACCAGTGTACCACAGGTGCCACGAACGACTTAGGGTCGAAAATTCATGCTAGTTGGGTCCAGTTGGTGGTTTACGACTAGGATGAAGTAGATTTTACCAGAAAAACATTTCCAGGCTCGTGCCCTGCAGACGACTGAAAATTACGGTATTTTGGACCCTAAAACATGCATGTGCCATTATATGGGTTCCATTAAAAATACTTATCGGCGATTTGAACATGTTTCTAGGTCAATTCGAACCCGCTCTACACGATGGACTTGAGTTTTCGACGATCCGAGTTTTCTATCGCGAGATAAAAGCCGATAAAGTCTATTTTTGGCTAAATTTGAGCCTTTTCCGTGGAACCCATGACCAGTGTACCACAGGTGCCACGAACGACTTAGGGTCGAAAATTCATGCTAGTTGGGTCCAGTTGGTGGTTTACGACTAGGATGAAGTAGATTTTACCAGAAAAACATTTCCAGGCTCGTGCCCTGCAGACGACTGAAAATTACGGTATTTTGGACCCTAAAACATGCATGTGCCATTATATGGGTTCCATTAAAAAAACTTATCGGCGATTTGAACATGTTTCTAGGTCAATTCGAACCCGCTCTACACGATGGACTTGAGTTTTCGACGATCCGAGTTTTCTATCGCGAGATATAAGCCGATAAAGTCTATTTTTGGCTAAATTTGAGCCTTTTCCGTGGAACCCATGACCAGTGTACCACAGGTGCCACGAACGACTTAGGGTCGAAAATTCATGCTAGTTGGGTCCAGTTGGTGGTTTACGACTAGGATGAAGTAGATTTTACCAGAAAAACATTTCCAGGCTCGTGCCCTGCAGACGACTGAAAATTACGGTATTTTGGACCCTAAAACATGCATGTGCCATTATATGGGTTCCATTAAAAAAACTTATCGGCGATTTGAACATGTTTCTAGGTCAATTCGAACCCGCTCTACACGATGGACTTGAGTTTTCGACGATCCGAGTTTGCTATCGCGAGATATAAGCCGATAAAGTCTATTTTTGGCTAAATTTGAGCCTTTTCCGTGGAACCCATGACCAGTGTACCACAGGTGCCACGAACGACTTAGGGTCGAAAATTCATGCTAGTTGGGTCCAGTTGGTGGTTTACGACTAGGATGAAGTAGATTTTACCAGAAAAACATTTCCAGGCTCGTGCCCTGCAGACGACTGAAAATTACGGTATTTTGGACCCTAAAACATGCATGTGCCATTATATGGGTTCCATTAAAAAACTTATCGGCGATTTGAACATGTTTCTAGGTCAATTCGAACCCGCTCTACACGATGGACTTGAGTTTTCGACGATCCGAGTTTTCTATCGCGAGATATAAGCCGATAAAGTCTATTTTTGGCTAAATTTGAGCCTTTTCCGTGGAACCCATGACCAGTGTACCACAGGTGCCACGAACGACTTAGGGTCGAAAATTCATGCTAGTTGGGTCCAGTTGGTGGTTTACGACTAGGATGAAGTAGATTTTACCAGAAAAACATTTCCAGGCTCGTGCCCTGCAGACGACTGAAAATTACGGTATTTTGGACCCTAAAACATGCATGTGCCATTATATGGGTTCCATTAAAAAAACTTATCGGCGATTTGAACATGTTTCTAGGTCAATTCGAACCCGCTCTACACGATGGACTTGAGTTTTCGACGATCCGAGTTTTCTATCGCGAGATATAAGCCGATAAAGTCTATTTTTGGCTAAATTTGAGCCTTTTCCGTGGAACCCATGACCAGTGTACCACAGGTGCCACGAACGACTTAGGGTCGAAAATTCATGCTAGTTGGGTCCAGTTGGTGGTTTACGACTAGGATGAAGTAGATTTTACCAGAAAAACATTTCCAGGCTCGTGCCCTGCAGACGACTGAAAATTACGGTATTTTGGACCCTAAAACATGCATGTGCTATTATATGGGTTCCATTAAAAAAACTTATCGGCGATTTGAACATGTTTCTAGGTCAATTCGAACCCGCTCTACACGATGGACTTGAGTTTTCGACGATCCGAGTTTTCTATCGCGAGATATAAGCCGATAAAGTCTATTTTTGGCTAAATTTGAGCCTTTTCCGTGGAACCCATGACCAGTGTACCACAGGTGCCACGAACGACTTAGGGTCGAAAATTCATGCTAGTTGGGTCCAGTTGGTGGTTTACGACTAGGATGAAGTAGATTTTACCAGAAAAACATTTCCAGGCTCGTGCCCTGCAGACGACTGAAAATTACGGTATTTTGGACCCTAAAACATGCATGTGCCATTATATGGGTTCCATTAAAAAAACTTATCGGCGATTTGAACATGTTTCTAGGTCAATTCGAACCCGCTCTACACGATGGACTTGAGTTTTCGACGATCCGAGTTTTCTATCGCGAGATATAAGCCGATAAAGTCTATTTTTGGCTAAATTTGAGCCTTTTCCGTGGAACCCATGACCAGTGTACCACAGGTGCCACGAACGACTTAGGGTCGAAAATTCATGCTAGTTGGGTCCAGTTGGTGGTTTACGACTAGGATGAAGTAGATTTTACCAGAAAAACATTTCCAGGCTCGTGCCCTGCAGACGACTGAAAATTACGGTATTTTGGACCCTAAAACATGCATGTGCCATTATATGGGTTCCATTAAAAAAACTTATCGGCGATTTGAACATGTTTCTAGGTCAATTCGAACCCGCTCTACACGATGGACTTGAGTTTTCGACGATCCGAGTTTTCTATCGCGAGATAAAAGCCGATAAAGTCTATTTTTGGCTAAATTTGAGCCTTTTCCGTGGAACCCATGACCAGTGTACCACAGGTGCCACGAACGACTTAGGGTCGAAAATTCATGCTAGTTGGGTCCAGTTGGTGGTTTACGACTAGGATGAAGTAGATTTTACCAGAAAAACATTTCCAGGCTCGTGCCCTGCAGACGACTGAAAATGGACTTGAGTTTTCGACGATCCGAGTTTCCTATCGCGAGATATAAGCCGATAAAGTCTATTTTTGGCTAAATTTGAGCCTTTTCCGTGGAACCCATGACCAGTGTACCACAGGTGCCACGAACGACTTAGGGTCGAAAATTCATGCTAGTTGGGTCCAGTTGGTGGTTTACGACTAGGATGAAGTAGATTTTACCAGAAAAACATTTCCAGGCTCGTGCCCTGCAGACGACTGAAAATTACGGTATTTTGGACCCTAAAACATGCATGTGCCATTATATGGGTTCCATTAAAAAACTTATCGGCGATTTGAACATGTTTCTAGGTCAATTCGAACCCGCTCTACACGATGGACTTGAGTTTTCGACGATCCGAGTTTTCTATCGCGAGATATAAGCCGATAAAGTCTATTTTTGGCTAAATTTGAGCCTTTTCCGTGGAACCCATGACCAGTGTACCACAGGTGCCACGAACGACTTAGGGTCGAAAATTCATGCTAGTTGGGTCCAGTTGGTGGTTTACGACTAGGATGAAGTAGATTTTACCAGAAAAACATTTCCAGGCTCGTGCCCTGCAGACGACTGAAAATTACGGTATTTTGGACCCTAAAACATGCATGTGCCATTATATGGGTTCCATTAAAAAAACTTATCGGCGATTTGAACATGTTTCTAGGTCAATTCGAACCCGCTCTACACGATGGACTTGAGTTTTCGACGATCCGAGTTTTCTATCGCGAGATATAAGCCGATAAAGTCTATTTTTGGCTAAATTTGAGCCTTTTCCGTGGAACCCATGACCAGTGTACCACAGGTGCCACGAACGACTTAGGGTCGAAAATTCATGCTAGTTGGGTCCAGTTGGTGGTTTACGACTAGGATGAAGTAGATTTTACCAGAAAAACATTTCCAGGCTCGTGCCCTGCAGACGACTGAAAATTACGGTATTTTGGACCCTAAAACATGCATGTGCTATTATATGGGTTCCATTAAAAAAACTTATCGGCGATTTGAACATGTTTCTAGGTCAATTCGAACCCGCTCTACACGATGGACTTGAGTTTTCGACGATCCGAGTTTTCTATCGCGAGATATAAGCCGATAAAGTCTATTTTTGGCTAAATTTGAGCCTTTTCCGTGGAACCCATGACCAGTGTACCACAGGTGCCACGAACGACTTAGGGTCGAAAATTCATGCTAGTTGGGTCCAGTTGGTGGTTTACGACTAGGATGAAGTAGATTTTACCAGAAAAACATTTCCAGGCTCGTGCCCTGCAGACGACTGAAAATTACGGTATTTTGGACCCTAAAACATGCATGTGCCATTATATGGGTTCCATTAAAAAAACTTATCGGCGATTTGAACATGTTTCTAGGTCAATTCGAACCCGCTCTACACGATGGACTTGAGTTTTCGACGATCCGAGTTTTCTATCGCGAGATATAAGCCGATAAAGTCTATTTTTGGCTAAATTTGAGCCTTTTCCGTGGAACCCATGACCAGTGTACCACAGGTGCCACGAACGACTTAGGGTCGAAAATTCATGCTAGTTGGGTCCAGTTGGTGGTTTACGACTAGGATGAAGTAGATTTTACCAGAAAAACATTTCCAGGCTCGTGCCCTGCAGACGACTGAAAATTACGGTATTTTGGACCCTAAAACATGCATGTGCCATTATATGGGTTCCATTAAAAAAACTTATCGGCGATTTGAACATGTTTCTAGGTCAATTCGAACCCGCTCTACACGATGGACTTGAGTTTTCGACGATCCGAGTTTTCTATCGCGAGATAAAAGCCGATAAAGTCTATTTTTGGCTAAATTTGAGCCTTTTCCGTGGAACCCATGACCAGTGTACCACAGGTGCCACGAACGACTTAGGGTCGAAAATTCATGCTAGTTGGGTCCAGTTGGTGGTTTACGACTAGGATGAAGTAGATTTTACCAGAAAAACATTTCCAGGCTCGTGCCCTGCAGACGACTGAAAATGGACTTGAGTTTTCGACGATCCGAGTTTGCTATCGCGAGATATAAGCCGATAAAGTCTATTTTTGGCTAAATTTGAGCCTTTTCCGTGGAACCCATGACCAGTGTACCACAGGTGCCACGAACGACTTAGGGTCGAAAATTCATGCTAGTTGGGTCCAGTTGGTGGTTTACGACTAGGATGAAGTAGATTTTACCAGAAAAACATTTCCAGGCTCGTGCCCTGCAGACGACTGAAAATTACGGTATTTTGGACCCTAAAACATGCATGTGCCATTATATGGGTTCCATTAAAAAACTTATCGGCGATTTGAACATGTTTCTAGGTCAATTCGAACCCGCTCTACACGATGGACTTGAGTTTTCGACGATCCGAGTTTTCTATCGCGAGATATAAGCCGATAAAGTCTATTTTTGGCTAAATTTGAGCCTTTTCCGTGGAACCCATGACCAGTGTACCACAGGTGCCACGAACGACTTAGGGTCGAAAATTCATGCTAGTTGGGTCCAGTTGGTGGTTTACGACTAGGATGAAGTAGATTTTACCAGAAAAACATTTCCAGGCTCGTGCCCTGCAGACGACTGAAAATTACGGTATTTTGGACCCTAAAACATGCATGTGCCATTATATGGGTTCCATTAAAAAAACTTATCGGCGATTTGAACATGTTTCTAGGTCAATTCGAACCCGCTCTACACGATGGACTTGAGTTTTCGACGATCCGAGTTTTCTATCGCGAGATATAAGCCGATAAAGTCTATTTTTGGCTAAATTTGAGCCTTTTCCGTGGAACCCATGACCAGTGTACCACAGGTGCCACGAACGACTTAGGGTCGAAAATTCATGCTAGTTGGGTCCAGTTGGTGGTTTACGACTAGGATGAAGTAGATTTTACCAGAAAAACATTTCCAGGCTCGTGCCCTGCAGACGACTGAAAATTACGGTATTTTGGACCCTAAAACATGCATGTGCTATTATATGGGTTCCATTAAAAAAACTTATCGGCGATTTGAACATGTTTCTAGGTCAATTCGAACCCGCTCTACACGATGGACTTGAGTTTTCGACGATCCGAGTTTTCTATCGCGAGATATAAGCCGATAAAGTCTATTTTTGGCTAAATTTGAGCCTTTTCCGTGGAACCCATGACCAGTGTACCACAGGTGCCACGAACGACTTAGGGTCGAAAATTCATGCTAGTTGGGTCCAGTTGGTGGTTTACGACTAGGATGAAGTAGATTTTACCAGAAAAACATTTCCAGGCTCGTGCCCTGCAGACGACTGAAAATTACGGTATTTTGGACCCTAAAACATGCATGTGCCATTATATGGGTTCCATTAAAAAAACTTATCGGCGATTTGAACATGTTTCTAGGTCAATTCGAACCCGCTCTACACGATGGACTTGAGTTTTCGACGATCCGAGTTTTCTATCGCGAGATATAAGCCGATAAAGTCTATTTTTGGCTAAATTTGAGCCTTTTCCGTGGAACCCATGACCAGTGTACCACAGGTGCCACGAACGACTTAGGGTCGAAAATTCATGCTAGTTGGGTCCAGTTGGTGGTTTACGACTAGGATGAAGTAGATTTTACCAGAAAAACATTTCCAGGCTCGTGCCCTGCAGACGACTGAAAATTACGGTATTTTGGACCCTAAAACATGCATGTGCCATTATATGGGTTCCATTAAAAAAACTTATCGGCGATTTGAACATGTTTCTAGGTCAATTCGAACCCGCTCTACACGATGGACTTGAGTTTTCGACGATCCGAGTTTTCTATCGCGAGATAAAAGCCGATAAAGTCTATTTTTGGCTAAATTTGAGCCTTTTCCGTGGAACCCATGACCAGTGTACCACAGGTGCCACGAACGACTTAGGGTCGAAAATTCATGCTAGTTGGGTCCAGTTGGTGGTTTACGACTAGGATGAAGTAGATTTTACCAGAAAAACATTTCCAGGCTCGTGCCCTGCAGACGACTGAAAATGGACTTGAGTTTTCGACGATCCGAGTTTCCTATCGCGAGATATAAGCCGATAAAGTCTATTTTTGGCTAAATTTGAGCCATTTCCGTGGAACCCATGACCAGTGTACCACAGGTGCCACGAATGACTTAGGGTCGAAAACTCATGCTAGTTGGATCCAGTTGGTGGTTTGCGACTAGGATGTAATAGATTTTACCGAAAAAACATTTCCAGGCTCGTGCCCTGCAGACGACTGAACATTACGGTATTTTGAACCCTAAAACATGAATGTGCCATTATATGGGTTCCATTAAAAAAACTTATCGGTGATTTGAACATGTTTCTAGGTCAATTCGACCACGCTCTACACGATGGACTTGAGTTTTCGACGATCCGAGTTTCCTATCGCGAGATATAAGCCGATAAAGTATATTTTTGGCTAAATTTGAGCCATTTCCGTGGAACCCATGACCAGTGTACCACAGGTGCCACGAATGACTTAGGGTCGAAAACTCATGCTAGTTGGGTCCAGTTGGTGGTTTGCGACAAGGATGTAATAGATTTTACCGAAAAACATTTCCAGGCTCGTGCCCTGCAGACGACTGAAAATTACGGTATTTTGAACCCTAAAACATGCATGTGCCATTATATGGGTTCCATTAAAAAAACTTATCGGTGATTTGAACATGATTCTAGGTCAATTCGACCACGCTCTACACGATGGACTTGAGTTTTCGACGATCCGAGTTTCCTATCGCGAGATATAGGCCGATAAAGTCTATTTTTGGCTAAATTTGAGCCATTTCCGTGGAACCCATGACCAGTGTACCACAGGTGCCACGAATGACTTAGGGTCGAAAACTCATGCTAGTTGGGTCCAGTTGGTGGTTTGCGACTAGGATGTAATAGATTTTACCGAAAAAAAAACATTTCCAGGCTCGTGCCCTGCAGACGACTGAAAATTACGGTATTTTGAACCCTAAAACATGCATGTGCCATTATATGGGTTCCATTAAAAAAACTTATCGGTGATTTGAACCTGTTTCTAGGTCAATTCGACCACGCTCTACACGATGGACTTGAGTTTTCGACGATCCGAGTTTCCTATCGCGAGATATAAGCCGATAAAGTCTATTTTTGGCTAAATTTGAGCCATTTCCGTGGAACCCATGACCAGTGTACCACAGGTGCCACGAATGACTTAGGGTCGAAAACTCATGCTAGTTGGGTCCAGTTGGTGGTTTGCGACTAGGATGTAATAGATTTTACCGAAAAAAACATTTCCAGGCTCGTGCCCTGCAGACGACTGAAAATTACGGTATTTTGAACCCTAAAACATGCATGTGCCATTATATGGGATCCATTAAAAAAACTTATCGGTGATTTGAACATGTTTCTAGGTCAATTCGACCACGCTCTACACGATGGACTTGAGTTTTCGACGATCCGAGTTTCCTATCGCGAGATATAAGCCGATAAAGTCTATTTTTGGCTAAATTTGAGCCATTTCCGTGGAACCCATGACCAGTGTACCACAGGTGCCACGAATGACTTAGGGTCGAAAACTCATGCTAGTTGGGTCCAGTTGGTGGTTTGCGACTAGGATGTAATAGATTTTACTGAAAAAACATTTCCAGGCTCGTGCCCTGCAGACGACTGAAAATTACGGTATTTTGAACCCTAAAACATGCATGTGCCATTATATGGGATCCATTAAAAAAACTTATCGGTGATTTGAACATGTTTCTAGGTCAATTCGACCACGCTCTACACGATGGACTTGAGTTTTCGACGATCCGAGTTTCCTATCGCGAGATATAAGCCGATAAAGTCTATTTTTGGCTAAATTTGAGCCATTTCCGTGGAACCCATGACCAGTGTACCACAGGGGCCACGAATGACTTAGGGTCGAAAACTCATGCTAGTTGGGTCCAGTTGGTGGTTTGCGACTAGGATGTAATAGATTTTACCGAAAAAACATTTCCAGGCTCGTGCCCTGCAGACGACTGAAAATTACGGTATTTTGAACCCTAAAACATGCATGTGCCATTATATGGGTTCCATTAAAAAAACTTATCGGTGATTTGAACATGTTTCTAGGTCAATTTGACCACGCTCTACACGATGGACTTGAGTTTTCGACGATCCGAGTTTCCTATCGCGAGATAGAAGCCGATAAAGTCTATTTTTGGCTAAATTTGAGCCATTTCCGTGGAACCCATGACCAGTGTACCACAGGTGCCACGAATGACTTAGGGTCGAAAACTCATGCTAGTTGGGTCCAGTTGGTGGTTTGCGACTAGGATGTAATAGATTTTACCGAAAAAACATTTCCAGGCTCGTGCCCTGCAGACGACTGAAAATTACGGTATTTTGAACCCTAAAACATGCATGTGCCATTATATGGGTTCCATTAAAAAAACTTATCGGTAATTTGAACATGTTTCTAGGTCAATTCGACTACGCTCTACACGATGGACTTGAGTTTTCGACGATCCGAGTTTCCTATCGCGAGATATAAGCCGATAAAGTCTATTTTTGGCTAAATTTGAGCCATTTCCGTGGAACCCATGACCAGTGTACCACAGGTGCCACGAATGACTTAGGGTCGAAAACTCATGCTAGTTGGGTCCAGTTGGTGGTTTGCGACTAGGATGTAATAGATTTTACCGAAAAAACATTTCCAGGCTCGTGCCCTGCAGACGACTAAAATTACGGTATTTTGAACCCTAAAACATGCATGTGCCATTATATGGGTTCCATTAAAAAACTTATCGGTGATTTGAACATGTTTCTAGGTCAATTCGACCACGCTCTACACGATGGACTTGAGTTTTCGACGATCCGAGTTTCCTATCGCGAGATATAAGCCGATAAAGTCTATTTTTGGCTAAATTTGAGCCATTTCCGTGGAACCCATGACCAGTGTACCACAGGTGCCACGAATGACTTAGGGTCGAAAACTCATGCTAGTTGGGTCCAGTTGGTGGTTTGCGACTAGGATGTAATAGATTTTACCGAAAAAACATTTCCAGGCTCGTGCCCTGCAGACGACTGAAAATTACGGTATTTTGAACCCTAAAACATGCATGTGCCATTATATGGGTTCCATTAAAAAAACTTATCGGTGATTTGAACATGTTTCTAGGTCAATTCGACCACGCTCTACACGATGGACTTGAGTTTTCGATGATCCGAGTTTCCTATCGCGAGATATAAGCCGATAAAGTCTATTTTTGGCTAAATTTGAGCCATTTCCGTGGAACCCATGACCAGTGTACCACAGGTGCCACGAATGACTTAGGGTCGAAAACTCATTCTAGTTGGGTCCAGTTGGTGGTTTGCGACAAGGATGTAATAGATTTTACCGAAAAAACATTTCCAGGCTCGTGCCCTGCAGACGACTGAAAATTACGGTTTTTTGAACCCTAAAACATGCATGTGCCATTATATGGGTTCCATTAAAAAACTTATCGGTGATTTGAACATGTTTCTAGGTCAATTTGACCACGCTCTACACGATGGACTTGAGTTGTCGACGATCCGAGTGTCCTATCGCGAGATATAAGCCGATAAAGTCTATTTTTGGCTAAATTTGAGCCATTTCCGTGGAACCCATGACCAGTGTACCACAGGTGCCACGAATGACTTAGGGTCGAAAACTCATGCTAGTTGGGTCCAGTTGGTGGTTTGCGACTAGGATGTAATAGATTTTACCGAAAAAACATTTCCAGGCTCGTGCCCTGCAGACGACTGAAAATTACGGTATTTTGAACCCTAAAACATGCATGTGCCATTATATGGGTTCCATTAAAAAAACTTATCGGTGATTTGAACATGTTTCTAGGTCAATTCGACCACGCTCTACACGATGGACTTGAGTTTTCGATGATCCGAGTTTCCTATCGCGAGATATAAGCCGATAAAGTCTATTTTTGGCTAAATTTGAGCCATTTCCGTGGAACCCATGACCAGTGTACCACAGGTGCCACGAATGACTTAGGGTCGAAAACTCATTCTAGTTGGGTCCAGTTGGTGGTTTGCGACAAGGATGTAATAGATTTTACCGAAAAAAACATTTCCAGGCTCGTGCCCTGCAGACGACTGAAAATTACGGTATTTTGAACCCTAAAACATGCATGTGCCATTATATGGGTTCCATTAAAAAAACTTATCGGTGATTTGAACATGTTTCTAGGTCAATTCGACCACGCTCTACACGATGGACTTGAGTTTTCGACGATCCGAGTTTCCTATCGCGAGATATAAGCCGATAAAGTCTATTTTTGGCTAAATTTGAGCCATTTCCGTGGAACCCATGACCAGTGTACCACAGGTGCCACGAATGACTTAGGGTCGAAAACTCATGCTAGTTGGGTCCAGTTGGTGGTTTGCGACTAGGATGTAATAGATTTTACCGAAAAAACATTTCCAGGCTCGTGGCCTGCAGACGACTGAAAATTACGGTATTTTGAACCCTAAAATATGCATGTGCCATTATATGGGTTCCATTAAAAAAACTTATCGGTGATTTGAACATGTTTCTAGGTCAATTCGACCACGCTCTACACGATGGACTTGAGTTTTCGACGATCCGAGTTTCCTATCGCGAGATATAAGCCGATAAAGTCTATTTTTGGCTAAATTTGAGCCATTTCCGTGGAACCCATGACCAGTGTACCACAGGTGCCACGAATGACTTAGGGTCGAAAACTCATGCTAGTTGGGTCCAGTTGGTGGTTTGCGACTAGGATGTAACAGATTTTACCGAAAAAACATTTCCAGGCTCGTGCCCTGCAGACGACTGAAAATTACGGTATTTTGAACCCTAAAACATGCATGTGCCATTATATGGGTTCCATTAAAAAAACTTATCGGTGATTTGAACATGTTTCTAGGTAAATTCAAACCCGCTCTACACGATGGACTTGAGTTTTCGACGATCCGAGTTTCCTATCGCGAGATATATGCCAATAAAGTCTATTTTTGGCTAAATTTGAGCCATTTCCGTGGAACCCATGACCAGTGTACCACAGGTGCCACGAATGACTTAGGGTCGAAAACTCATGCTAGTTGGGTCCAGTTGGTGGTTTGCGACTAGGATGTAATAGATTTTACCGAAAAAACATTTCCAGGCTCGTGCCCTGCAGACGACTGAAACTTACGGTATTTTGAACCCTAAAACATGCATGTGCCATTATATGGGTTCCATTAAAAAAACTTATCGGTGATTTGAACATTTGAACATGTTTCTAGGTTAATTCGACCACGCTCTACACGATGGACTTGAGTTTTCGACGATCCGAGTTTCCTATCGCGAGATATAAGCCGATAAAGTCTATTTTTGGCTAAACTTGAGCCATTTCCGTGGAACCCATGACCAGTGTACCACAGGTGCCACGAATGACTTAGGGTCGAAAACTCATGCTAGTTGGGTCCAGTTGGTGGTTTGCGACTAGGATGTAATATATTTTACCGAAAAAAAACATTTCCAGGCTCGTGCCCTGCAGACGACTGAAAATTACGGTATTTTGAACCCTAAAACATGCATGTGCCATTATATGGGTTCCATTAAAAAAACTTATCGGTGATTTGAACATGTTTCTAGGTCAATTCGACCACGCTCTACACGATGGACTTGAGTTTTCGACGACCCGAGTTTTCTATCGCGAGATATAAGCCGATAAAGTCTATTTTTGGCTAAATTTGAGCCATTTCCGTGGAACCCATGACCAGTGTACCACAAGTGCCACGAATGACTTAGGGTCGAAAACTCATGCTAGTTGGGTCCAGTTGGTGGTTTGCGACTAGGATGTAATAGATTTTACCGAAAAAACATTTCCAGGCTCGTGCCCTGCAGACGACTGAAAATTACGGTATTTTGAACCCTAAAACATGCATGTGCCCTTCAGGGCTGGTCTACTTAATTAAAAGTACCAGGGCTAAAAGTCCCAAAAATTAAGTACCTCATTAAGTGGCACCTGAAAAAACGGGACATGAGCCGCCAAAAATGGTGAAAATTCGAGTTCACTTGATAAATGCTGTTTCCGCTACATTGGATTTCAAAATTTTTATTCATACAGAAACATGGAACACTTGATTTCAGCAGGAGGTCTAGAGAGAATACAGTTCTAACCTAATTGTAGTCAAGTTCTAAAGTTGTTTTTACCATAGATAAATTTATGATTTGAAACAAGTTTTGATGACATAAATCAGTTTGTATACCATTTTATGTCAACGTAGTCACGTGGATAAGGGGTTTGCATGTTAAACGGGTGGTACTGGGTTCAATACCCCTAAAAATCAAAATCAGAAAGTGTTGAATTGTTTTATTTATGAAATTATATACTTCTCCCAAACTTCAAATGTTTAAGTTTGATAACATAAAACAACTTTTAACTACCTATAATACTAATTCAGGGGCTTTTTTTACATATTATGTAATGACTCCTTCTACAATAAAAAAATGATTTTTCCCCAAATAATTAGAAAATATATATTGAAGTAAATCTTCATCTTAAACGTTCATGAATCTTTTGAAATTCTGTCAACTCATAAAGCTTTTTGTGATATTTTCACATAATCTACATGTGATTTGTTCACACATGAAAAAGTTATAGACAAGCAACTAAAAATGCCCTGAAGGCATGGGGAGAAACGAATATGGTTCGATCCTGGTAAGTCCAATCGTGAAAAAGTATGAGACAAGAAAGTTTCATTCTCATATTTCAAATAGTCTGATCGTGAAAAAGCAGGAAACAAGATTTGCGATGAATCACGAAAAAAGTTTGTACTTCATTAAATCAAGAATCAAACCAAATTACACGAAACATATTTGGGACTTTTGGGTGAAAAAGAAATCATCTCCATTTCGTCTGGCTCGTTGTGAGCATGGATAAATTTCATGTGTGACGAGTTTGCCGCGACCTTTTTATATCTTTTTTCATCAAGAAAATCATATATAATTTTTAAAGAAATGTGAAAAAACTGAATTTCAGCATTTTTACTCAAAAGATAAATCTTATTATTAATGATTACCACAACAATCATGGAAAGTCCCAGATATGTTTCGTGTAATTTGGTTTGATTATTGATTTAATGAAGTACAAACTTTTTTCGTGATTCATCGCAAATCTTGTTTCCTGCTTTTTCACGATCAGACTATTTGAAATATGAGAATGAAACTTTCTTGTCTCATACTTTTTCACGATTGGACTTACCAGGATCGAACCATATTCGTTTCTCCCCATGCCTTCAGGGCATTTTTAGTTGCTTGTGTATTGATCTATAGCCTAAACAGGGGTTCTTGTTAGTCAATAACTAACTTGTTGGCGCGCAGTTTGAATTTAAGACTGTTTTTGGCGCGCTTCAAAGTTTTGAGATATGAGTTGTTTTCCACATAATGTTTGGACAATATACGTAAACTGCGCTTAAAAATTCTTTACATACGGGCGTCGTAACCGGCCCACAAAGTTTTTTTTTTAATAAGAAACCCCAATAATACCAAGCTATACCAGAACTGCGCTTGTTTCACTGCATACGTACATACGGGCTTCTGCTGATCAATTACAAGCCATACATATGTTTCAAGCCACACAGGTTCAAGGTTCAAAACAAATATGATAGATATTTATTAAGCACACTATATTTGAAAGGTAGATGGTGGATAATGTAAGGGTCAATCTTAATATTTATAGTAATTACAATTATTTTATATAATAGCAATAATAAATATAAGATGAAAAATAGAAAATAGAATAACCACATGTTACAGACTTACACGTTGATTAACAAAGATGAATATGTGACGGTGATTTAGTAATTAGTTCGAAACTTTAGCTGGATTAAATAAAGTAAGTAACTTGTTATCAAAAAATATTCCTAAGGACCCGTTACCAAAGAGACAATGAATGAAGCGCAGTATTCAAAGGACTTTCTCTCACATGAATTTGAAAAATTGCCATAACCGAAATTGAATTAAACCTGCGCGCTCAAGTCTTTTTGAGTAACCAAAGTAAAAGTATTTATGTATTTAATGTGTAAGGGAATAGTACGGTGGCATAGTTTTATTTCTGATTGGAAAACCATTCGGCTAAAAAAGAATTGAAAACATGAGAAAAATTCTCAATGCATCATTTTTCTGGCAAGTCTTCGGAAATTGGTGGAATCTTGACGTTACTCAGAGGATGTACCATCTTGATTGGTATTGATGTTGCCGAAGCCAGACAGCCATATCCGCTACTGTGGAGACACAACGAGATGATGAAGAGCAGTGCTGCAGAGTGAGTGAGTGAGTGAGTGAGTGAGTGAGTGAGTGAGTGAGTGAGTGAGTGAGTGAGTGAGTGAGTGAGTGAGTGAGTGAGTGAGTGAGTGAGTGCGTGAGTGAGTGAGTGAGTGAGTGAGTGAGTGAGTGAGTGAGTGAGTGAGTGAGTGAGTGAGTGAGTGAGTGAGTGAGTGAGTGAGTGAGCGAGTGAGTGAGTGAGTGAGTGAGTGAGTGAGTGAGTGAGTGAGTGAGTGAGTGAGTGAGTGAGTGAGTGAGTGAGTGAGTGAGTGAGTGAGTGAGTGAGTGAGTGAGAGAGTGAGTTAGTCAGTGAGTGAGTGAGTGAGTGAGTGAGTAAGTGAGTGAGTGAGTGAGTGAGTGAGTAAGTGAGTGAGTGAGTGAGTGAGTGAGTGAGTGAGTGAGTGAGTGAGTGAGTGAGTGAGTGAGTGAGTGAGTGAGTGAGTGAGTGAGTGAGTGAGTGAGTGAGTGAGTGAGTGAGTGAGTGAGTGAGTGAGTGAGTGAGTGAGTGAGTGAGTGAGTGAGTGAGTGAGTGAGTGAGTGAGTGAGTGAGTGAGTGAAGTTTTTTTAAATAAGAAACCCCAATAATACCAAGCTATACCAGAACTGCGCTTGTTTCATTGCATACGTACATACGGGCATAAACGATGCGAAACGGAATATATCATGGAATTCAACTTTCTGAAACTACCTAAGAGGGGGGAATTCCAACTTTCTCTCCTCTGATAACTTCACTGAGCCACATAAAATAGGAATTCTACACCAATATGAAAATTACCTCATGTTCAACAATTGCATAATTCGAAAATTAAGTTCAAAATTGTTGAGAAGCAGACCAACGGTTTTCATGTAAATTTTTTCCTATTATTCTGCTGACTTTCGGAGTCTTCCAGAATCAGGACGCTATTATTCTCATTATGCAGTGCTGACAAACTTCTATCAGAAAATTTCGTTTGTAACACATAAAATGGTTGTTTTAAAGTTGAAATAAACGTTAGATGGTTTGAAACTTATATTGGTATAAAAACCATCACTTTACTGTATGATCCAATATTTTCCTCTTTTTTGTTGTTTTCAAGCTGTAAATTGCTAAGACAGCTTAGAAACTAGAAAAGTAGTAAAACCCAAAGTGGTCCTCCATTAGAACCATCTAAAGCTTATTTCATGTCCGAAATAACCATATTCGTGGTAGTTTTTGTGTGAGTCCATAATTCAAATTTATACAGGACAGAATGCCTCCAGTGCGCAATAATCCATAAAAGGACCGGCAAATTCAAAGTCTCATTTTATAGAATATCATAAGTATAGACCTCATAATTGATTATAAGAAAACTTTTAAAACTGCTACAACCCATGGCATGGCCAGAACCAGATTCTCAAGTCTAAAACCGGATTTTCAAGTAATGAATTTTCTGTGCCACCTTTAAGCCACATTTTAAAATTTCTTAGAACCAGATTCTCAAGTCCAGAACCGGATTTTCAAATAAGAAATTTTCTGTAACACGTTTTGGATTTTCTTATATTCAATTACGAGGCCTATATCTGTATGTCTGTCACGCTTTTAGTATTTAAATAACGCGAAAGAACGTTTTATTCCCCGATGGCAACACAGGAGCAAATCCCAGCCCACCCTTCAATTTAATTAAATAGCTTGAACGTTTATTTATACCCTAACCGACGATAGGGTTATAAAAATTGCAATCCATAAAAATTGCATCCAAGGTGTCATCGTCAGCACCCTTCTCGAATGACTGAACTTACCGTCTAAACTTCCTCAAAAACTTTGAACTTATGCTCCTTGGATTCGACGAGAATTCCAAAGATTCATATAGCAGACAAGACATGTCATAGTAATAATAATAATAATAATAATAATTAAACCTTCAGGAAATGATTTGATTCTAACGGACTTGCTAAACTGACTTTAACCCAAACACAATAAACGACTTGAACATTCATATTAAATTGGGCCAGACGGTCTACTATTAATCCCTTGAGTTCCGTTGTAATATGGTCATTATTAGTAAACATTCAGGTAAGGCAAAAGAGACATTAATGATTCAATTGATGGGTTTTGTATGAGAACGAATATGATAGTTATGCTCTGTAATCATGACCCTCCGTTCACCCTATACAGAACAACTAAGTTTTAATCGATGTAAGGCTTTGAGAAAAAGTTATGACTTATATTATATGGTATGCTTTTTTGGATTCCGAAGAAGAAGTCTTTTCGATCCTTTTTATTTGAACCTAATGAACCTCTTTTTGAACCTAAGAACAGTGTACTTTAAACGGGTGAAAAATGTAATTAGTCTACTCAAAGTTTTGTTGAAATTGTGGACCAATATCGTATTTAGTCGCGTTCAGAGGTTCATGGTACATACTTATCAAAGCTAATTTTGCATAACGACGTGTTTATTCGAATAATAACTCTTGTAAACTTAACACTCAGTTGCGTATCAACGGGTTTACCCTAGCATTCTTTCAATCATCGGTGTTTTTGTTGGTTGCTGGGTTCTTCAAACAATTTCTATCGGCCCATCGTAACGTACTTGCTGAAATCAAGGGACGGACGGTAATATCTTGATCTAGCTTTGTTGTATTGACTTCTAGTATGTCTAATCGGTTTTCTCGTGAGTTTTAACATCTATGGAGCTTTTTCAACCTAGTTGGTTTTTTGAGTTTCAGCTCGAAAAAACATGGCATTGCGATTTTTCGTTTATTTCTCCCCAAAAGTGAAGCCCTGTGAAGATGAAAATTGATACCTCAGTAAATTTCCAGCGTAAAGAAAGATTTTAAACAGTTATGCAGATCGAAAGAGTAGTTGAACCATTTTCAAGAGCTTTATGAAAAAAATGTCGAAAATCACAGGCGAAATCAAAAAAATATTGAAATATTAGGAGGCTCCTATCAGAAAATATTTTCAAGCGTGTTGGTTAAACACAATGAGATGTATATTCCGCTATTCAACTCGTTGATTGATTGAAACACAAAAAACGGCCAAGAGGTAAGCAAACGAGAAAGTCAGGTACTTTTTTGAAAATTTATCTGAAAAACTCGCAACTGTTTTAAAATAGTCTGATCGAAAACACAGCAGGACACACGATGTTACGCGAAACATATTTGGGACTTTTTTATTTCCTTTATTTAGTCAATGAGGATGAAAGTTTATTCTGTAAAACGCGTTTTACGGAAGTTGAATTCCAGCATTTTCATTCAAGATACATCTTATTTTTAGGATAGTAATTTGATAGCTTTTTTTATTTCATGACGTACACACTTTTTTTCGAAATTCATAACAAATCTGCCTTCCTGTTTCTCAAGATCAGACCATTTTAGATATGAGAACATAAAGTTCCTGTTCAATACTTTTTTACGGTTGGACTTGCAGGATCGAACCATGTTAGTTAATATTCATGCCTTCAGGAAAATAAGTTTGATAAAGGAAGTGTTATAAAAAGACAATGTATTTAAAAGGTCAATTATAATACCAACAATGGCTTTGCTATCCGGCAGGAAACTGTCGCGTTTCCTCTTCCACGTTTTGCGACATGACGTATCGTGTTGTTTCACGTCAGTTAAGTTTTTGTAGTCGGCCGCCGTTGTCACAAATCCATCTTCGCTCAAATGGACGGTCCTACTAAAAATGCACTTGGCGAAATTACACGATAACGATAATGTGAAGTTCGTACTTCTAGTACTAGTATTCAAGGACAGAGTCAGTATTAAACAAAACAACTTCATAAAATACCAACTAAGTTTGGACGATTAACTGCTGAAATAATGCAAGTAAATATGGCGTTTCGGAACAACTCCCAAGAATTACTGCGCATTAAAGGTAAAAGTAAAGGTTAATTCTACTCATGAAAATGAAGCATTTTTCGTGGATTTTCTTTATGTTTGCAGAACTTGAGAAAAAATACTACAAAAATAGGTAACATCCACGCAAAACAGGGCAAACCCACTTGCATTCGTGACTTGCGCACTTGTAGCGTCCTGCGATTTTGGTGATCGGCTGTTTCGAATCCGGTTGCGTTTTAGCTGCGTTCGACAGCACAAAAACGCTGTCGGAAGGTCCGTTGCCCCGGAGATAGGGCTGAGTCTAAAACAGAAAATTAAAGACAACAACAACAACAACAATACCAACAACAACAACAATACCAACAACAGCAGCAGCAACAACAACAACAACAACAACAACAACAACAACAATACCAACAACAACAACAACAACAACAACAACAACAACAACAACAACAACAACAACAACAACAACAACAACAACAACAACAACAACAACAACAACAACAACAACAACAACAACAACAACAACAACAACAACAACAACAACAACAACAGCAACAGCAACAACAACAACAACAACAACAACAACAACAACAACAACAACAACAACAACAACAACAACAACAACAACAACAACAACAACAACAACAACAACAACAACAACAACAACAACAACAACAACAACAACAACAACAACATTAACAACAATGACAACAGCAACAACAACAGCAGCCACGTCAATAAGTTGTAAAACCAGGTCAAAATATCAGTAACCTGCTTGTTCGAGGCGCGTCGGTATAAAACGTTGAACGGGATGGCGTTGTTGCTGTCCTCACCATTCTTCCCCTCAACCTACAAAGACAGTGAAAAAAGTTTATTGGCAAAAGGTATGTATGAACAAGTTAAGCGGATGAACGACAAATGGAACTAACGAGACGATCTAGTGGGTTCGGTTGAGACTTGGAGGAAGACTTACAATAAGGCAATGTAATCCGGAACTTGGTCATAAATTTTTATGAGCAAACAAGCACTATGTTCCATGACAATCAATTATTGAGTGAAATCTTATTTTCCACTGAAAATATAGAAAATGTCTTACTAACTAGTCTGACACTTTTCAAAAATAAACGGAGCGAATAATGAATGGAGCACACCACAGATGAAGTCAAATCTTATTCACTACGTTTTTTTACTTCGAATTTGTGCGGTGTTTCCTACCCTGTACATACTGTATGAACTTTTAATATTACGTTTGAATTTTTCAACATAACTATCTAGAATACATGGGATTGGGATACATCAGAAGACGTAAGAGAAGCTTGACTGCAGTCAGATGAAGTTTGGGCAGTGCTGCTCATGCTGATGTTGACCTTTGTTCTATCCATCTGAAAGCTCCAATCGTTAGACAAGAGTAACAAAAACTTCATTGTGCCGGTCACCTTTGCCAACTCCGCCAATTGCTTATGTACGACATTCACGTTCTGGAGTTGACTGGTTTCGGCTTCTGCTGCGGTTAATCGTCGCAACTCTTTTTCTTGCATCGCGTATCTTTTTAGGATCTCCTGTCGCATGGTTGTCGTCTCCTGCAATTGAAATCGAGATGCTACTCAAATTCGTTACAAACACTTTATTATTACTGTTTTTTTCAGCAAATTTTCAAATATTAGCACGTCAGCTGACTGGATGCCATTACAAATTGACTAAAGTCGTCTTTTGGGGAAGTTAATCTTGATGGTCGGACTGCTGAAGTGTACCTTGAAGAACTCCATGATTTGTTGTTTTCTTTTCTTCTCAAACTCTGCGAGTTTTTCATCTTTCCGCCGTTCCAAGTCTTTCAAACCTCTTTCCTGCAAAGACAGATAATTGGTTGACCCTTTATTTCATATCTGCAACAATACGGAGATACATTACAGAAATAATGTCAACAACCACTATAAAACAGCAACGGAAGCAACAACCTCAACAATAATCTCAGAACAAACCATTTTGTCGTACCCTTGTCGCATAGACGAGACTCCCAATAAAAGCAGAATCGAGTTGTGGAGAGCTTTCAGAGAGTCTTTAAACGTCATGTTTACTGTCCTATAATAATTGAACCACTATGATTATGATAAGGTTCGCGAACAGTTTTAATTTCATTGTTTCATTGTTTGCAAGGAAGCCCATTGAATAAGTTTTACCCCTGCTGTTAGTTGTATGCGGGTTTGTAAATCCGGTACAAGTAGCATATTTGGAAACTGCGGCGGTAATTTGTGCGACCCAACGACAGCTACATAACACAGACTGTACGTTAGTAAAGGAGATAGCCTAGTCGCATGATTACAAAATCCACAGATTTTTTGAATTTGATTTTTTTAGCAACATTACTAGTCCATGTAAAGTTTCACTGTCTGGGAGCCCCCGATAACCTATTAGTCCCGCAGGGGAGATTTCAATATTGATTCCTGCACGTGTTGTAGCAAGGTGCAGGCACTGTGCTGTAGAAAGCATGCGAGCGTAGCGAGCCAGTTTTAGTCGGGTATATGCAGCTTAATTGCATCGACTCAGTAGCACAGCGCAAAATGGCTTCGTTTCCGAGATTTTTGATAAAAACTGTAAACTTTCAAAAAATCTTTGGGGTCTGAGAACTTGCAGCCTAGTCAAGCCTCTTTGTGAATCCAAAATAAAAAAGTCGATTCCAGGATTCAGATAAAAAAACCGCCGCAGTTTCCAATTACAGTATGCGTACATGTACCAAACATGTTACCGGCTACGCAGATTTGTAAGCAGCGAGTTAACCGAAATATGCTCAATGCTCAGCTATAATTGGTTGACCATGCCCTCATGCTTGAGGTTGATTAATACGTGCTAATAATTTTAAATTTACGCGTAAAATAATTCGGACAAAACAAATACTGCAATCTTGTGAGAGTCTTAGTCTGAAGAACAAGTTGTTGTGCTCAAATACAAGCGTAATGACGTTCCATGTTTCACAATGCTGTCGAGCAAGTTACTCCTTGTTCATTTGGTTCACTTTCTTCTTTACTCACTCACTCACTCACTCACTCACTCACTCACTCACTCACTCACTCACTCACTCACTCACTCACTCACTCACTCACTCACTCACTCACTCACTCACTTTTTCACTCACTCACTCACTCACTCACTCACTCACTCACTCACTCACTCACTCACTCACTCACTCACTCACTCACTCACTCACTCACTCACTCACTCACTCACTCACTCACTCACTCACTCACTCACTCACTCACTCACTCACTCACTCACTCACTCACTCACTCACTCACTCACTCACTCACTCACTCACTCACTCACTCACTCACTCACTCACTCACTCACTCACTCACTTGATGGGGTCAGTGTAATCAGTGTGTGTTGAGACGGATGTAATCAGTGATGTAGGTTGTGTTGATGAGTTGAGATGTTGTTGATGAGTTGAGATGGTGTTGATGAGTTGAGATGGTGTTGATGAGTTGAGATGGTGTTGATGAGTTGAGATGGTGTTGATGAGTTGATGTGGTGTTGGTCAGTTGATGAGGTGTTGATGAGTTAAGATTGATCAAAGAAATGGGTCAGTGAAATGAAAGAGAACATTTTTCTGCGTTACGAGAATACGGCACTAATTATACTAAAGGACGTGATCCGGTGGAATGTTCACGCCACCCTACACCTTAACATTTAGGTCAACTTACTTGCATTAGCCAACGACGCATGATTACAAACCCCACAGATTTTTCGAATTTGGATTTTCTCGAGCAACATTACTATTCCATGTAAAGTTTTACTGTTTGCGAGCCCCCGATAACCTAACGTAAGGCTGGCTTGTCCGAGCGGAGCTAAGGGCAAGCGCGTTAGGCCCCGCAGGGGAGATTTCAATATTTGTTCCTGCACGTGTTGTAGCATAGGCACTATGTTGTAGAGAGCATGCGAGCGTAGCCAGCCAGTTAAAGTCGGGTTTATGCGGCTTAG
>OZ038447.1:1580551-1585551 GCA_964036265.1 Daptonema setosum | reverse complement strand
GTGCTGCAAAGAGTAATTTTTGTAAGTTATCGACTGTTTTCCCCGGATCAGATGTCCGCTAATCCAAATGTATGATTGTATATATAAATATATTCGATGTATAACTTTTATAAATTAAACATGAACATGATTAAACTAAAAAACAGTCGAAAAACAAAGAATAATTACCAAGAAACTGACCTGACTGTGAAATTGACGTTGTTCGTCAAAATGAGGTGCTTAGACATTCAACTGATCACTGAAAAAAATACGGTTAGTTTTATAATTATTAAATGTGAGATAAAAAGTGAAAGTAGCTTGATGCATTCTGATTTCAAAATACACATACAAATACACAAAGTAATCATAAGACGACATGTAATGTTTCATCTGTCAATTACTGAGACTTTGTACCAAACCACTAACCTTTTTGTGAAATTTCACAAAATGGTTAGTAGTGCCCGATTTTCGGGAAGAAAATGCACGTATACACAACAAACTGTTTGTGAAGTCTAAAATCACAAACAAAGTTTGTTGAAAAAACAACAAACTCGGTTAAGAGTGTTCATTCACTCACTCATTCACTCACTCACTCACTCACTCACACACTCACTCACTCACTCACTCACTCACTCACTCACTCACTCACTCACTCACTCACTCACTCACTCACTCACTCATTCATTCACTCACTCATTCACTCACTCACTCAATATCAGAGTGCTACGAGGACCGGCCGTGTCTGAACGATAAACAGTGCGGTGGTCTTCCCCTGTCATGTCAACACCCCGTCGAGTCACCAGATCAACCTACACCAGTGGTTATGCTTTAATTAATATTCAAGTGACAGTGAATCACTTCCGTAAGTGTAAAAAATTTGTTGATGACAAATATGAAAGTGGAGTACCCGATCATTCAATAATTAAATGTATATTTAATATTAAGGTACCAAGTTTACCAACTGCACTTTTCTGAAAATCCAAAATTTCCAGAGCTATAATTTGCGTTTTTTTTAGAAAAACAAGTGTTTTGGGAAATCTCAATTTTCAAATTGCATGTTTTTTTCGATATTTTTTCAAACGGATCCTACCTCCGCGCTCCGCGCGGTGCTAACGCGTGAGCTTTACGGTAGGTTATCGAGGGTTAACTAGCAGTTGAACTTCGAAGGAAAGGTTAAACTTCGAAAAAACTTCCAAAATTTTACAAAAGAATTTGAACTTTGCGGTTTGAATTCAAAAATCTGTTTTGGAACGCTTTTAAAAATTTTGGGAAATAAATATTTTTTAACATCAGATTTGGACAGCACATGAAATCTGCGCTTAATTTCTTGCACACGTGCGAAACCGACCCGTGAGATTAGTTTTTGATAACAAGAAACCCTGACCAAGCTATAGTTAATTGAAAATGATTTATCACTTTAACTTCAGATTTTCGAATCAGACATGTTAGAAGTATTCATCGGCAAGACTGCTCACTATTGCGTTTGTGATCAAGGTTGTTTTTGTGTCATTACCCTTGTTGTGGTTGTCGTTGTTGTTGATGATGATGATGATGATGATGATGATGATGATGATGATGATGATGATGATGATGATGATGATGATGATGATGATGATGATGATGATGATGATGATGATGATGATGATGATGATGATGATGATGATGATGATGATGATGATGATGATGATGATGATGATGATGATGATGATGATGATGATGATGATGATGATGATGATGATGATGATGATGATGATGATGATGATGATGATGATGATGATGATGACGATGATGATGATGATGATGATGATGATGATGATGATGATGATGATGATGATGATGATGATGATGATGATGATGATGATGATGATGATGATGATGATGATGATGATGATGATGATGATGATGATTATGATGATGATGATGATGATTATGATGATGATGATGATGATGATGACGATGATGATGATTATTATGATGATGATGATGATGATTATGATGATGAAGTGATGATATTTTCAGCTAAGCGCGACGCGTACGCCGCGTGCCAAAACATAAAACCAGACGGCGAATGTGCTTACTATTACGGAGAGGCTCAGAAGGAAAACCCCGGTAAGTGAGCTCGCATACTCCGACTTATGTAAGCGGTATACAAACGCGGTATACACTCAGCCTTCCACAAAGTCAGAAGTTCAATTGGATGGGGAAGTCACAAAAACTTTTTCGATCATTCCAAGTAGCAACTTTTCATGACATTCCGAAACTTTTGCGACTAAAAAACAGAATAACTTTCAAAACAGAACGTTTTGGAATAAAACAAAAGGGTCAGAAACTAAGTGGTGACTCGACTGCAATATTCCAAAAACCCAAAACTTTTCCTAAATTTTTTTCGAAATGCCAAAATTTTCCGTCATCCAAAATATGTATTCCATATGAAGTTTTACTGTCCTTTAACCCCCGATAACCTATCGTGAGGCGGAATTGTCCGAGCGGGAGCTTGGACAAGCGCGTTGGGCCCGCGCCAGCGGTGCTATTTCAGCGGTTCACCCTGCCCATTTCGTGCTTTGAAAAAAATTCTGGGATTCGGAAATTTGCGACTCGATTAGGAAAGCATTCTAACAAACTGTCAACTCTATGTGGATTCCAAAAGACTGCGATTTACAGTATAGATTTTTAATCGGAAATACCAAACCAATTGAAAATGCTGTAGGGCACAAGCGGACGAGAAGGGGAGGGAAAAGTGAAATTCCCTCTCTTTGACAATTTCAAAACTTGGATTTTGTTTCCTAAGGTGTAGGCAAAACGGCTTCAAAACAGCAAATTACTCCCTCTTTGACAAAATTCACCTCCCTTTCGAGGGTTGGCTTTATCACCAGTAATGTAGGCTATCCATGTAAGTCAACAGGCCAAAAAAAACAGGCTGCTGATTATCAACGCAGGGGTGGCGAGATTTATGTGTTTTAGATATTTCTTAAGACTTGATTTTCATGGCAAAATTTCAACGTTTTTGACGACTTTTATGGCGGATTGTTGTCCTTCCAAGCAAAATCGAATGACGGGCATATTTGGAAACTGCCCGGTTTTTGTCAGAATTCGTGCGACTCAACGACAGCTAATGACAATTTGATTTGTACGGCTTACTGTACGTTAGTAAAAGAGATTGCCTAACTTAGCCTCTTCGTGAATCCAAAATAAAAAAAGTCTAATTTCGGATTCTGACAAAAAACCGGTGCAGTTTCCAAATTTGCAGCCGTGTTAATGCCAAGTTTCCTTTTCCGTTCAGTTTGTTTGATTGTTTTATATTTTGTATATTCCGTTCATTTTAGGCGGAGTTCCACCGTCGTGCACCGATTACGGACACGACTTCTACCCGTTCATGATGACCTTTTGTGAAAAGACGTGTCTGACAGAAAACGTACCCAATGCTGAATGCCCCAAACCACACATGCAGTATCTTTGATATGGATTTATCTAGATTTACATTTTGGTTTATTTGAGTGCAACTGGATCCAACAGGATAGATCCACATGTGAATCGTAAATTCAGTGACACACACGACACTTTGAAGTATTGGCGGACGAGAAGAGGTGGGAAAAGTGGAATTCCCCCTCTCTTTTATCTTCTCAAAAATTAGAGTGTTTCCTGAGGTGTGAGTAAAAATGCCTAAAAATTGGCATTTCCCCCTCTTTGACGAAATTCCCCTATCTTGTCTGTCAGTGGTTGAACCTGAATATCGTGTTATTATGCTGGAAAGTACTGGTGGACAGGAGAGTCTTCCAAAGGGAGAGGAATTTCGTCAGGACAAGGGAATCGGCAGCTTTCAGGCTTTTTTACCTGCACCTTAGGGAATAAACTTTACTTTTTGAAACCGCCAGAGAGTAGGGATATCCACTTTTCCCTCCCCTTCTCGTTCGCTAGTACTGCAAAGTGTTGTCCTAATTGCCGACCACATTGTAGTAATTAACTGAAATTATTTCGTTTCAACTGGGTCTATCCGAAAATATTACAAACATGAACTTTATTCCAGTGCAGTGATTTCGCAGAATTTTACAAATCGATCGATTCGCCCGTTCACTGGCGGACGAGCAAAACCTCCAAAGGGAGGGGAATCTTCCCAAAGAGGGGGGAATTTTCAGAAATCAGGCCGTTTTACCTTCACCTCGAGGAACAAACTCTACTTTTTGGTATTGCCAAAGAGGGGGAATTCCACTTTTCCCTCCCCTTCTCGTCCGCCAGTGCGCCCGTTTGATGTTTCCATGCGTTGGAAAAGAGCAGAAATCATAATAAAATGTTGTCTTGGCGTTCGTTTTTGGTTTCTTCATAAATTAAGTTAATAACAATGGAAATCAGGTTGGCCCGCTCAGAAGTGTTTCAACGAATTCTGGCTTCAATAAAAAAAACTTTGAGACAAAAAATTTTAATCCTACGTCATTTTACGATCGATTTTTTACAATTCTAAGTGTTAAAAATATAATCGTCTTCTTAGCAATTTAGCCGCTTTTAGTCAATCACCTTAACTCTTAGCGCTTTGCGTCCATCGGTTCAGCCGGAGATTTAGTTACTCGACATCATCATCGCTTCAAACGAAGCGGAAACAATGAAACAAAAACATAAAAGCATAAGTTTACAATTCTTAAGTGATGTTTTAAATTAATATGCTTTTTATAAGAAAAATTGATTGTATGATTTAAGAATAAAAATTATTTGCATTTTAGAAGAAGCACATGGGTGTCCCGGTGGCAAGATTACTAGCTGCACTCGCATCCCGGTGGCGGGTCGCATATTTGGAAACTGCATCCACTTTTTGTCAGAATCCCAAATTCGACTTTTTTATTTTTGATTCACGAAGAGGCTAAGTTAGGCTATCTCCTTTACTAACGTACAGTCTTTGTTCGGAACTAAGCCTAAGCCGTACAAACAATCAAATGGTTATTCGCTGTCGTTGGGTCACACGAATTCTGACAAAAAGTGGGTTCAGTTTCCAAATATGCTGGCGGGATCATGTACCAAAAAGGCATTTTTCG
>OZ038447.1:1532470-1574970 GCA_964036265.1 Daptonema setosum | reverse complement strand
TGGATTTTTGTTGTTGCATTTTTCAGCAGCGCGCAAAGCGTACGGTACGTGCACAAATAAAGGCTCGAACGACGAATGTTCTACCCTATACAAAGAAGATCAGAAAACGAAAACCCCCGGTTTATATATAGCTTATCCAGGATTTCTTGTTACTCAGGAAAACAGTGTGGAACGAATATTCTAATTTGACAATATTTTGTAGCGCGTTGAAAACCTTTTTAGTTACAATTATTTTTTTCACATGACATGGGCGCCAAACGAAGATTTGGAAACAAACTGCATGCCAAAAATTTTGTAGTAACACAAAACCCTGGATAGGCTACACTCAAGGCGGAATGTTTGGTTATAAGACGGAGTTGGATGAGTTGAAGCGGGCTTTGATAGCTGTCGAGTTTTTTTTATAGCGGGATGTATTATAGTCGCGAAAGGTTATCCCAGAATGGAAGTATACAGCTTTACCAGTACACCATATCTTTAGTGCAAGCAAACTCCGCTGCATGAATTCACATTTCAAAATTTTCTTTGCTCCCACAGCTGGTGCACGGGCAATGTTGAATGTTTTCACCCTGCAGAAACAATAAAAAAACTATCAACCCGCTGTTATTTTCGTTTATTTTTTTTTAATTTTTCATGCTTCATTTATTTATTTATTTTTTCATTTATTTTTTTACTTTACTTAAACACAATTTTTCATTTAAGATGAAGTTCCACAGTCGTGCACCGACGTCCAACACCCATATTACGCGTACATGATGAGCTTTTGTGAGAAGACGTGTCTGACGGAAAACGGGAAACTGAAAAAGTGTCCGACATATCACATGCCGCTGTGATGAGCTGCTAATTATCTAAAGCGCGAGTTATAGTTCCGGCGCACGCGCACCCAGCGCACCAGCCGAAATCGGTTCATAGTACGCGTGCTCCGTGCACCGTGCGCTGAGGTATAACTCGCGCTTCAACTTAGGGGCAGCTGCTTAGCTAACCCTAGCAAAACCAGTGATTTAACTTTTGAGGTTTGGGTGAATTGGGAACGGCCATGAATCATAATGAAATAATCATGATCCTTTTCCGAATACTTTAAAGAGAAGGAAATAATGGAATAAATTATTTTATAAAGACGCCTTTACAAATCATTTGTGTTGTAATACATGTGAAAACGCCTTCCGAATT
This sequence comes from Daptonema setosum, assembly GCA_964036265.1. Lineage (NCBI taxonomy): Eukaryota > Metazoa > Nematoda > Chromadorea > Monhysterida > Xyalidae > Daptonema > Daptonema setosum. The sequence continues at coordinate 1,573,803 of OZ038447.1, read as the reverse complement.
ACACTCAAGCAACTTTAGCAAACGGGTAATCACTTTTGAAATTTTCTGAAATATTTACATTTACCCGAAAGGGGTTTATCACAAATGGCAGCACGTGTAAACCTTATGGAAATTTGTTAAGTTCTTTTATTTTACTGTTAAAACGCCGTGTTCATTATTTTCTTTTTTAAAAGTAGTTTCCTAGCTTATTGTTTTTTTGGATATCGCTGATTTATTGTTCCCACATGTGGCCCTGCATTGACACTGCGCGCATGCGAAACATGAGGTCCAATTTTAGAGTTGCCTTTTTCCTCTTCAATTTTGAAATTTAACCCATTTAGTTTTCAGATTAAGTTTCACCAATGCATTTTGAAGTTTCTAAACAGGAAAATAAAATAGTTCATTGCCGCAAAGTTGTTGTAACACTGCTGCCAAAGTTCTCACTAATGTTTCACATGCGCACATGGACAAAGCAAGGTCACACACGGTAACAATAAACTAGCTATACACGGATTATAGTCAGTTATGAAGAACTTTTCCAAAAAGGTGTACATGAATTTATGTACATACACATAGAGAAATAATCCTTTAGCTCTGTTTCGTAGTATTTGAAAACGTTTAGTTCTTGAAAACGAATAGGTTTAGAGTTTTTGTCTTTCCCTCTAAAAAACCTATCGTAAACTTTTAGGCCGCATAAATTAAACACGACGAAAAATCTGTTATTCAAGTTTTTGTGTGGTTGTAAAATATTTTATGACAAAATCGGAAAGGTTTAACATAACCGACTATAGGCTGTGTTTTCAGATATCAAAATTCAGTTTATTATCTTTGTATACCCATTTCTTTCAGAAAAAATATCAGGAGCCTCCGTTGCTTCCTTTGTCTAGTAGCTAAGGCACCGGCCTAGCGAGCCGATGATCCTGGTAACTTTGTTGGTGATCATTGTATGGTTGGCTTGTTGGTCAAGTGGTTTAGGCATTAGACTCTGAAACCACCTAGCCGGCCGCACACGGGTTTGAATTCCGGGGCCGTCACCAAAAAACCTTAACCGTAAAATATTTGTGACCTACCGGCTGATCGTCATTTAAAAACATGCCTTGAACATCCGATGGAGTGACTTGGAACTTGATTCCATGCTTTGCCTATGGCAAGCACCAGTCGTGATAACGGCGAAGTCTTGATCAATAAAATATAATGAACAATAAAAACTTTGATTATCCTGACATGTGAATAGTGTGATCACCATTTTTCGCAAAGAAAGATTTTTCGTAGAAAAAAATGAACGCATGCAAGAAATTTCTGGGTAACAATAAAACCTAGAAGAGTTTTAGCTAGAAAAAAGTAGTTCTATGTTTTGAATAAACTGCATTATTGATGAAGCGAAGGGACTTTTTACTTGTTTCTGTAATCTTTCAACCTGAGGCAGTCCGACACATGCCGCCTAAACCCCAAGATAGGAATTATTTTATTCAAGCGTGTGTCGGACTGCCTTAATGGCAGTCTATTAGTGTTAGTGAAGGCATCTCTTTGGCTACCTTTAGGAGAGTGTCGAGAGCCCATCTGTGACATTAAAGTATAGGCAGGTCTCTTCTAGATAGACTAGAATGGGCTCCCGATGATAGCCTTGTCTATATTTCAACAATATCCAACTGGGCTCGGCAGTTAGTCGTGCACAGGTCTAAAGTGCCAAGTGGTTTGAAACCTTTTTATGACTGAAGTGTGAAAGAAAGACAGTGATATGGCTCGTTTTTCATAAAAACGTTATCAACGGCCGTCTAATCAATTGACAAAACCCACTTATCGTATCACAAGGAAAGTTTACACAATCACCTATTTGTGATAGAAAAACCTGGGTGCGTGTAATTGTGTCAGAAAAGTTTATAAGTGATAACCTGTAGGCTAAAGTTACCTCATTCAGTCATTCTTCTAGCAATTCACAGCCGGAAAAACCGACAAATATTGACAGTTTATATATCTTTGGCTCTTGAAGATACTTATAAATTAGCTTAGCCTCTGTGTTTCTCATAAATTAGCTTAGCCTCTGTGTTTTCGTTGTGTTTTTATAGATCTAAATTTTCGAAAATGATCCTTCACCTCATGCACGCCATTTTGAATCATTGGCCCCGTTCACGTATCTATCCGGGGTCTACAGATTTAAGCCGCAGCTTAAAGCCGGACCTAGTGTTAAAGTATAGGGCCATCTTAAGCCGCGGCTTAAGCTAGCCCTATACTTTAACACTAGGTCCGGCTTTAAGCTGCGGCTTAAATCTGTAGACCCCGGATAGATACGTGAACGGGGCCATTAGCGCCGACACGATTTTCTTCGACACGAATTCGAAAAATAAATAAATGAACGAAAAACCTGTTGAGTTTAGAATCTGAAAAAAAATTGTGTATATCCGTTTGAATTTGGTTTTCCTAAACCGCATCTCTTACTTTGCTGGCCGCAGTTTGACAGCTCAGCTTAGCGTTAGTTATATATGACCGATATTTGTTTCTCTTTCTCTTATAATCTCAGATTAAGTTCAGTTGTCTAGTTCATAAACTGTATTTTTTTCCTTAACAGATTGAAGCGTAAAATTTGCGTGGATTATCCCGTTTATCTGTTATGGTGACCGGGATGGAGGTGGAAGACGAAGTCGATGGGAGCAATTTTATTAACGTCAGTGTTAGCGGATCTGACGTCAATCCGGCTGGCCAGAATCAGAATAATCAGGTTTGGGGCCAGGTGTCGAATCGGGGGCCGAATAGGCAAATACGTATATGCCGATCCATATATGCCACGGCCTCCAGGCATATACGTATATGCCGATCCATATATGCCACGGCCTCCAGGCATATACGTATATGCCGATCCATATATGCCACGGCCTCCAGGCATATACGTATATGCCGATCCGTATTTGCCGACGGGTAAGTTGGCATATACGTAGTTGCCGATCCATGTATGCCGTAGCATATACGTTATGCCGATCCATAAATGCCGATCCACGTATGCCAATCCGTCTGCTTATGTGATTTGCTTCGGATATCTGGTACAGCTCGTGTGTCAGTATTTACTACGTTGGACACCTCCGCTTCGCGGTGCTCGGAAATTCGGCCTGCGGCCGAAGCCTCACAATAGGTTATCGGGGGTTAACGAACATTGAAGCTTTGCATGAAATTTATTGTGAAGCATCACTGTTCGTTAACCCCCGATAACCTATTGTGAGGCTTCGGCCGTAGGCCGAATTTCCGAGCACCGCGAAGCGGATGTGTCCAGCGTAGTAAATACTGACACCACGAGCTGTACCAGATATCATAGGCAACACGCTTCGCAAAAATCGCATCATCATATAAACAGTAAACGGACGGGTCGTCATACGTGGATCGGCATATATGAATCGGCATATACGTATATGCCATGCCATCGGCATATACGTATATGCCGGACGCCGGCATATACGGATACGCTGGCATATACGGATCGGCATATACGTATTTGCCTATTCGGCCCCCGATTCGACACCTGACCCCAGGTTTGAACTTTGGTAAACTTATTCAGCTAAGTATGTAACGTACAATTAAGCTGTTCGTTAACCCCTGATAACATATAGACTGTCCAGACGTAAGGTTGTCTTAAGCGGAGGTTGTACTTCATTGCACGGTCAGGGGTTCGCGCATATCAGTCATATCTTCCGTTTCCGCTGTTAAATTACCAGTAATTCGATAAGCTTTCTGTTAAACTAAGCTAAGGGTTGCGTGCGTTCGTTTCTGTGATTTTTGGTGCACCTGAATACCCGCACGCAGACGCAACTTAGTCAGTCAAGCAGTTCGTATTGGGTGCGCCTGTTATCAACATTCTTTTTATTTTACGAATTTGTTTTAACTGTAGATTCTCAATGGTTTCAGACTTTCAGTTATTAATTTTTGATGGTTTCAATTGTCAACGTTGAATATTTTTAATTATCAACATCCATTATTTTCGTTTCAGTTATCAACTTTCGTTCTTTCAGTTTCAGCTTTCAGTTATCAACTTTTGATAGTTTCGGTTATCAACTTTTGATAGTTTCAGTTATCAACTTTTCATAGTTTCAGTTATCAACCTTCGATGTACCCGAGTGCGGTTCGTCAAAGTGTGCGACGCTGACCCAAAACTGTCTCTGGTTCATGCAACATCTGCACGCTGCTAATGAACTACTCGACAAGGCCAGAGATCGGGAGAAAGTTGGTTTGGATCTTGAATCAATATATTTCTTCCCCTTTTATAGGTTAACTCTCATTAGTTTGATAGAAAAATTATTTGCCTTTCATATTTGTACTGGTACTGTAATTTGGTGATTGTAAAACTAAGATCGTTTGTCTGCGAGTCAATCCAATGAAATCTGAAACTGACTGATAAAAAAATATTGAGGAAAAAAAATCAATCCCCGAATAACATGAATCAACTCCAGGAGCTGATCATCCTACGCGACAGCGACCAGCGCAATCGACGCAACATCACGCAGTTGCAACGCGATTATGACGCGCGCAACGATCAGCTGGAGCAGCAGCGCAACATCAACGCTTCGTTTCAGCAACGGGAGGAGGAGAATGATAAGCTTATAGAGTCGTATAGACAGAAGATTGTTGACTTTGAGGTTAGTCAAAGTTTACACTTCAGAAGCGTTGCCGAATATATTTATTTGAATGTTTTTCGTAAAGCTGGATAATTATAAAGGCATAAAGCCGTTCATAGGCAATTCACTAAGTTGACATGTCACCTTTTTTACAGAACAATCCATTCATTAAGTTGGCATAAGCTGTTCATTACAGAATAGTTTCTTATATTGATCAGAGGCAATTTATATCATTGAACTTATATCACCTAATTTTTCGCGTCTTTTTGCTTGATTTATTGGCGTTTTTCGTTGGTTTGATTGATAAGAACAGTACATGTGTTATTACAGTTTGAGTCTTTGTATTGTTGTTTGTTGATGAATATAAGTTATTTAGTCAGTCAGTTCAGATGTGTTCTTAATTTGATTGTGTTACTACTCCAGGTTTTGTCGAATACGCTCGAGCAGTACAAACAAAAGTGTATCGATCTAGAGAATACGCTGAATGCCACCGATAATCGACTGCGCAGTACGGCCGTGAAATACAAGGTAAGATTCAAAATCCGTCGTTGAAACTTCACTGAAAATAGAGCTACAATTTTCTCCGCTGACAGACGAACACGAATCAATCTTCCAGAGGGCGGGGAACTTTTTCAGAGAGGAGGAATTAGCAGTTTTGGGGTCATTTGCTTTGGAGAACAAAATTACTTTTTGAAACTACCAAAAGGAGGGGCAATTTAATTTTTGATTCTTCCCTCGTCCGCTATGAGTTACCTCAAGTCGGTTGTTTCAGGTTCCAAAAAGTTAAACAGGTTGTCGGGTTTAGTATGTAGTGAATCACCAGGTTGGAGGCCTGGTGAACTTCTTAAAGCAAAAAAGTTTTTTAGAATTTTGTAAAAAAATTTTGCAGAAAGTGATTTCGGTGCTGCAAGATGAGATGGACAAAAGCAAACGCGCCGAGGACAAATGCCGAGCTTTGGAGGACAAAATGGTGGCATTTATGAACATGCGCACGTTGCTCAGAAAATGGCTGAAATCGGGCGAAAAGAATTGTTAGTTTTCTTTATTTTTATTTTTTTAATAATTTTTTTATAGTTTTGTTTGTGATTTTCATTAGTTTTGTTGTTGTTTTTATTTACCTAGGTTGTGGGTTGATTTATTGGTAATAGTTAACATATGTGTTCAGAAAGTTCGTTTGACCGTTATTTCACGGTAATTGTGATTTGTTATATAATTTTGCTATTCATGTTATTAATAATTAAATTTAAATTTATTTGGTTGTTATGCCACAACAGCAAAGTTAAGTTAAATATAGATTTCCTGTTCAGATACTCGTCTGGCTGAAGTCGGTGAGCTCAAGTCGGTCGAAGTCAACCGCCTCCAACAGCTCATCCATGCCACAAACGCCGAACTCTGTCAAAAGGTTGTTAATGTTGTTGTTGTTGTTGTTGTTGTTAATGTTGTTGTTGTTAATGTTGTTGTTGTTGTTGTTGTTGTTGTTGTTGTTGTCGTAAGAATTGTTGTTGTCAGGCATGAGCCGCATGTGTTAATGTTGTTGTTGTTGTTTTCATGCATCGCAGGTGGTAATTAATTTGTTGTTGTTGTTGATGGTTTTCTTGGTGTTGTTAATAGACTAATTCAAGTGCAGCCAAGAAAGTAAGATTTTCGAGTTCTTGGTAGGATTTTCAAGTGAAAGTTTCTGGTAGGATTCGAACCAACGACCTTCTGTTCAGTTCACAGACGTGCTAACCGCTGAACTGAACTAGTATTTGTTGTTGTTGTTGTAAACACTGTCGTTAAACAAAATCAGATATTTTATATTTATGTTGTTGTTGTTTAAAACACTGTCGTCAAACAATAACAGATATTTCATATGGCAATGGGCAATCGTAATATAATCATGAAATCTTTAGGTACGACCGGCCGGCGCCAAGACGCCCAAACAACAGTTGAATGATGGTGTTGATGATGAAGACAACGAAGACGATGCTGAGCAACCACAACAACAACAACAACAATCTCAAAATGAGCAACAACAACAACATCTAAAAGAACACGACGAAGATGATGATGACGATGACGAGGAAGTGAGCGAAGAGGATGAACATCTGATTGAAAAACTGGAACAAATGGTGCAGGCGAGCAACAAGCAGAAACGATCCGCTAGGTTGGATATGGGTGAATATTTCTTAAATTTTTTGTTGAATAATTTGAGTTGTGCAAGAACACTATAAAATAGTCCTGAATATACCGAATTCGATGCAAATACTGTTCTGAAATCAATCAATCGTATTGTAGGTGACTTGTTGTTTGTAGCCTATCCATTTTTGTAGCGCGTTAAAATTTTCGAAAAATAATTTTTTTCTTCACACACCATTTGGACAACATGCGAAGGTTGCGCCTTTCATTTGGGCACCATTGGGAAGTATTTGTTGGCGATTTTAACTTATTCCTGAGTCAATTAGGACACGATGTCGTTGAGTTTGAACTGATCAATTGGTCTGGTCGAATACCTTGAATTGAATTATTTTCCAGGATCAAGCCTTGCAACTTGGTTGGGCATATAAAAAAACGGGGATTTCAATTTTTTCAATCATGATGGACATTTTCAGGCACAAGTAATGTAACATAAGTTGTGATATCGAATAGTCTTCTTGGCTGCTGGAATTGTTGTACATTTGGTATTTTGGGGTGCGTGGTAATAATTATGATAGATTGCGTTGGCTTGAGTGTGCGTTTTGGGGAAAAATTTCCTTCATTAAAAAAATCGGTCCATTTTTTTATTTGCTATGCCAATTCATGCCCTGCAGACCACTGAATTTTACTGTATGAATTACTCAAATACTTATTTCAGTCGCAATCGTGCGCGTGGCACCCCAGATGCAGCCTCACCACCACCACCAACCAAAGACTCGTTGGAGTGCGAATGTGAGCAGAATGGTATCGCTGATATGTTGACGTTCGGGCAGAAACTGGCAGATGAGTTGCGCGGGGAAATGTTCGCCAAACTCGCGCAACCACCACAGGTTTCAGTTTTTTTTCACTAAAGTTATGTTATATTCATTAAATCATTCAACCCATGAGCGATATAAATAGTCTTTGAAGTTATGGTCAAGTTTCATATGTTCTTCAAAATTTACTCCAAAGGTCAAGTAATTTTCTTCCGTAAATTAAAATTAAATGATTAAGGCACACTGATGAGTGCCTAACACAATTTTGTCGTAGCGTAATATGCAGAAATACTTCTTGAATGATCAGTAGTTTTTTTTAGAAAAAAAAGAGAAATAGAATATTGCATATAAAAATTAACTGGTTAGGACAATTAAAGTCACACGGTACTAAAATTTAAGTCTAACGATAATCATTCTATAATAATCAATCAGCCGAATTTCAGAGTTTTGTGACGGCGATGAAGAGCGAGTTGGCGGCAGGTCGTCCCACCGTCCGGACGGCGCCCAAACCCACGGAACATCACGCTGTGGCCGGCGCTAGTCGCCAGCCGACTTTGCCCAAAGTTGGACAAAATTTTACATATTGGCCCAAATGTTTATAGCTTTTTAAATAATCACTAGTTACTAATACAGGTATTGACGGGTGTGCACTTGGACACAGCTGGTGGACCGGCGGCTGATACCGAAACTGACGTGAAATATCAGGTTATTCCTCAACTTGTTGAGTCCATAGTGTCTCATGTGCCACCTTTTTATATTTGGTTTAACTCAGTAAATATAGTAATTATATTAACGTTAACATTCTGTTTCAAATTCGAAAATTCATATTAGATTTTCGATTTGTGAATAATTAGATAAATTAAATATATAACGTTGCAGACGAAGAAAAGCCGCAATGAAACCACTGATATGGAAACGTCGGGTGACGAAACACAACGCGAAATGAAATCAGAAGCTCATTTGGTGAGTTTCTGTTATAGCTCATTCATCGTTGCTTGTCACTTGAAAATGGCGCGCAATTAGAATTCAAAACTGATTTTGGCGTGCGTTAAAGTTTTCGAGAATGAACACTTGGACAACTTTTAAACGTGACGTCTATTCATGTGCGTAACGAGTCCATAAAAATATTTCTTTTTATTTGGATAGTAACCCTGAGAAAGCTATATTTTACTTTTTAGATAAATTTGTTCAATGTACTCACCCGTACCGTAATGAAAGTGTCCTTCACTTAAGATTAATCAAAATTTTGATTTATATTTTTTATCACTGATTTTAACTTTTTATTATTTATATTATTCTTAAATAAACACTGATTGTGACTCTCAAATATTTAGATGGAAACTTCGCAAGCGATCGTTGGTACTTCTTCTGGTGATAAACTCACCGGTCAACAATCGGGGGAGGTGATGACCGAGATTCGATCGCCTAAAACGCGCACCAGTCATGCTAAGGTTGTTGTTGTTGTGCTTTTTGTTGTTGTTGCACTTGTTGTTGTTGTTGTTACCGTGTTTGTGTTTTAGTTGTTGTAGTTGTACTTTTTGTTGTTGTTGTTGTTGTTGTTGTTGTTGTTGTAATAGTTGTTACGGTGTTTGTGTTTCAGTTGTTGTGATTTTGGTGTTGTTTATGTTGTTTTTGTTGTTGTTGTGTTGTTGTTGCTGTTGTTGTTGTGTTGGTGTTTATGTTTGCCGTAGCTTTAAGCGTAGTTTGCAGAAAAATATTAGTAGAGTATTATAAAAAAAAACGTTTTTTTATTTGAAATTTTAACATACTATTTTTTACAGAAACCGTCAGCGTCGGTCAGTCAGCCGTCGACGTCAACCGAACAGCCGTCCATCACCACAGACCCACCGCCGAAATCAGTTCTGCCGAAACCGTCAACCGAATCGATCAAACCGCCGACGAAACGGCGTCGTTCCGCCAGAAAATCGGTTAGATACTCCTCTTATTTTTCCAGATTTACCTGTTTGTTTTCGTTATTTTTTACCCGCTTTATAGTTTCTTCTTGCCACATTTGTTCAAAATTTGATTTACCTGTTCGTTGTTGTGAATTTTCATTTGTTTTTTTTGTTTATTCTTGCCATATCTGTTCACGAATTGCATTGTAGAAGGCAGGCGTTGCGGATGATACACAACAACAACAACAACATGATGAAGTTGAAGAAAACACGGATGCGTCTCAAAGCTCGTCGCTGCAACAACAAGCGTCGGACGAACAGAGCAGCAAGACGGATATCACTGAACAACAACCACAACAACAACAACAACAATCGTCGTCTGTTTTGGAAGAGGAATCGGTGGATCTGGATGACTCGTTGGGTGAGCTGATGATCGATGCTTCGGATGCTGGTAGTGTTCAAGATGATGACCAGGAAGGTGAGCTGGGTGAGTGGTGAGTGAGTGAGTGAGTGAGTGAGTGAGTGAATGAGTGAGTGAGTGAGTGAGTGAGTGAGTGAGTGAGTGAGTGAGTGAGTGAGTGAGTGAGTGAGTGAGTGAGTGAGTGACTGACTGAGTGAGTGAGTGAGTGAGTGAGTGAGTGAGTGAGTGAGTGAGTGTTGTGTGAGTGAGTACAATAATGAATAAGTGCGAAAGTATGTGATCTATTATATGAATGAGTATTCTCACAATCCATCATGAAACATTATTATTGGTTTTCCAGATGTAGAGACGGCCAAAGATGCGTTGCCTGATCAAGCTGAAGCCTCACAAGCCAGCAGCAGTCAAGCGGCGGGCGATCTCAAACATGAGGTGATCGGCAAGATTGAACACATTGCTCAACAACCGCAACAACAACAACAACAACAACAACAACAACAACAACAACAACAACAACAACAACAACCGCTGGAAGAATCAGATGAGGAGGAGCAGGTTTCGCCGTCTCGACATTCGTTGAAACGACGTAGATCATCGCAGAAGCGGGTGGGTGGTTTTCATTGTTGTTGTTGTTGTTGTTCTTGATGTTGTTATCGTTGTTCTTGATATTGTTGTTGCTGTATTGCTGTTGTTGTTGTTGCTGTAGCTGCTGTGTTGTTGTTGTTGTTGCTTATGATTAATAACAACTGTTCTTGTTGTTGCAGGTGATCGATGACTCAGATTCAGATGCAGAACCAGTAAAATCCGGTTCAACTGGCAAGGTGGCACGTATTGACGCTTCTGGAGCAGATGAAACGGCAGTTAAACCGGTTAGAGCGTTCACTTGTTTAGTTTAAAAAAATATACAAATACTTTTGATAAAGGTTCATGTTCACAGTTTTTTTTATCAATTAGTGTATTTTAGTTTATTTAAAAGTAATTTTTTTAGTCAGCTTCGACCACCGATGGTCGGAAATCACCAGCGAAGAAATTCGGTGGTCCGCGACGGAAACCGATGGAGCAGCCGGATATGGAGGCGATTCCGTTAGGCGATAAGTTCAGGACGAAACGCGTGGGCATGACGAGTGAACACTCGAGTGCGTGGAAGGCTGAGGTGAGGCCGTCTGTCATTTTATCTGTAAATCAGTCGTTTCTCTGCATGTCTGTAATCACTCTGTTAGACAGTCATTTTTCTACCTGTTAGTCGGTCACTCTTGATTCAATAGGTGAGTAAGTAAACGTACGTCTGTATGTCAGTTAGTCAGTGTATGTGTCGTAGGAAAAATGGTTACTCCGGCAAAAGGGTTGGTTACACGTAACCCGATTGCCGGGGCAAAATGGTTACGCATGTACAGTGTCAGTTTTTATCACGTATCATTATTTTTGTTATGTATCAATCAAATATGAATAGTTAATCGGTCAATTAGTAAATCAGTCAGTCAATAAGTTAGTCAATCTATCAATCTGCCAGTCAATCATTTTGTTCCGTAGGTGGAGCGACGAACACAGGCGGCCTCGCGGGCACTCAGCGCATCGTCCAATGTAAAACAATCTGTTAGCAACAACAACAACAACAGCAACAACAACAACAACAACATTCCGTTGGCGCAGACTCGTGCTAACATAGCGGCGAAACTTGACCCATCCGATAAAGCAGGTAAAGCGAACAGTTTTGAAACAAGAGAATGTCTCCTTTTTCTTATTTTTGGCGATTTAGTTACTTGTGCATTCTAAAATGACCAAAATTTGGTTGTCATCAAGCAGGTTGTAAAAACCACGATTGGTGTTTGAATTTATGATTGAAACACCTGTTAATGTTGCGCCTTTTCTAATTTAATTTATTATTTTCGTAAATTTTTGTGTGCGCTCTTTTTCTCACGAATATAAATAAACTATTCAAATTTTTCCAAACCCATTTTATATACTCCATTTCAGTGCCTGCTCTGGTCGATGCTAAACCGGCTCCGAGTACAGCCAAAAACAGCTCCACCAAGAAAACATATCCGACCAAACGCTCCATTGGAGCCAACGTGAATCAGGCGCTCCGACGCATCATTGCCGGTGATATCGATCGGGCCCTCAAGGTTGATTCTGTGGAGCGATATTTTTTTCCTGGAGCGATAATTTGATTCTTGCACGATTTTTTGATCCTGGAGCGATGTCTTGGTTCTGGAGTGATATTTTGATTCTTGGAAAATTTCTTGATCCTGGAGCTGGAGCGATGTCTTGGTTTTGGATTGATTTGTTAATCCTGGAGCGGTGTCTTGATCTTAGAGTGATTCGTTAATCCTGAAGTGAATTCTTGGTCTTGGAGTGATTTATTAATCCTGGAATAATTTGTTAATCTTATAGCGATCCTGAAGCGAGTTTCGAGATTGGATCGGTTTTTATTATTGAGCGTTTTTCCTTAATTCTGGAGCGAATACTCGGTCCTGGAGCTATTTCTTGATCTTGGAGCGATTTCTCAATCCTGATTGTGCTCTTAAATCCGCTAGTGTCGTTTATGTGTTAAGGAGAGGCAGAGGTGGGCCGCTAGGGGGAGGTAAGGGGGGGGGGGGGGGGTTCACCCCAGTGGTGGGCAGCGAATTTGGCCAAAATGGCGTTACGGTCATACACTTTTTCAAAAATCGGTCTTACGGTCAGGCACCCTCCCGGGTTTCGATTTTGGGGGGGGGGCATGACGGTCAACATTAAATGAAGTCGAATTTTTAACTCAAAAACATCAGTAATGGCTCGAAATAATGACCGAAATTTCGGCATTTTGAAAGCCGCTGATTTGTATAAGAAACATAACAGAAAATTGACAGACTGAGTGCGCGCGGCGCCGAAATTTTGGCATTTTGAAGCCCGCTGATTTGTATTAGAAACATATCTGAAACCTGACAGGCTGAATAGCGCGTAGCGCTGAATTTTTTTGCATTTTGAAGTCCGTTGAATAGTATTATAAACGTATCTGAAAACTGACAGGCTGAGTGGCGCACAGCGTCAAAACTTAAGCATTTTGAAGCCCGCCGATTTGTATAAGAAACATATCTGAAAACTGACAGGCTGACTGGCGCGCAGCGCCGAAATTTAGGCATTTGAAGCGCGCTGATTTGTATTAGAAACATATCTGGAAACTGACAGGTTGACTGGCGCGCAGCGCCGAAATTTTGGCATTTTGAAGCCCGCTGATTTGTATTAGAAACTTATTTGAAACCTGACAAACTGAGTGGCGCGTAGCGCCGAAATTTTGGCATTTGAAGCGCACTGATTTGTATTGGAAACATATCTGAAAACTGACAGGCTGAGTGGTGCACAGCGTCGAGACTTAAGCATTTTGAAGCCCGCTGATTCGTATAGGAAACATATCTGAAAACTGCCAGGCTGACTGGCGCGCAGCGCCGAAATTTTAACATTTGAAGTGCGCTGATTTGTATAGGAAACATATCTGAAAACTGGCAGGCTGAGTGGTGCACAGCTCCGAAATCTTAGCATCTGAAGCCCGTTGATTAGTATTGGAAACATAGCTGAAAAGTGACAGGCTGAGTTGCGCCCAGCGCCGAAATTTTTGCATTTTGAAGCCCGCAGATTTGTATCAGAAAGATCTGAAAACTGACAAGTTGAGTGCACTTGCACAGCATCGAAACTTCAGCATTTAGCCCACTGATTTGTATTAGAAACGTATCTAGTGGCGCGCAGTGTTGGTTGATAATACAGTACTGAGTATATCATCCAGCACCATACATCAATCATCATATCGTGCATCGAATCGATCCAACGAACACTGATTTTAAAACTTGAAACATTTTCGACCAATTTTTGGTTGTTGTTTTTTTAATTTAAAACGTTTTCAACGAATTTTTGAAAAAAAATTTAAACTTAAAACGTTTTCGACCAATTTTTGGTCGTTTTTTAGGCGATTTCGTGTAATTTTAGGTCATTTTGACAGTACATTCTCTCAAATTTTGACCGTTACGGTCAATGGGTCAATTCTGAAAATCTCTCTTACGGTCGATCGATCAAGGGCACCCTCCCACCCTGTTTTTTTGGGGGGGGGGGGGGGCGCCCCCCCCCCGCTGCCCACCACTGGTTCACCCCCCCCCCCCACTTTTCAGGGTCGGCGGGTAGCCTACCCCCTCCCCCCTGGACAAAAATTTAGGTCGCCTACCCCCTCCCCCCTACTCGGAATTTTTGAGAAAATCGGCCTCAATACCTCGATTTTGAGGCTAATTTTTTTCAAAAAATTTTGGCTGTGGGATTTTTTTTTCGAACAAACACGTTTTCTGTGTCAATTTTCTTGGTTAAAACCTGAAAAACCGGTGATGTTTATACCTTATAATAGAAGATTTTTTTAGCAAAAACAAACAGAAAACAAGGCTTCTTGCGAAAAAAAATTTTATACCCCCTTACCTGACTTTACCCCCCCCCCCCCACACACACACTTTTCGGGGTGAGGGGGGTAATCTGCGATTTCTAAATTCTACCCCCGACCCCCTGCAAAATGTAAAAAAACCCGGCCCACACCTGAGGAGAGGGCACCAAGAGTGCCACATAAGATAGGTCGAGGGTTTTTTTGGTGCACTTTAGTGCAAGAGCTATTGTTGATTGTATGATTTGTATGATATTTCATAATAAATTAATATCATTGCCGGAGTTATTATGATTTGATAATGATCTTTTCATGCAGGAGACCTCGTTGATCGACAGTCGCGCGCATCATATTCTGGAATCGCTTGGCAAAGTTCCCCATGATAAACAAGGTTGGTGGCAACGGTCGAAGCACTAGCGCACAAAAAGGTGTTCGAAATTCCCCTTTCTTTAGTGATTTCAAAAAGTTGAATTTGTTCTCTACGGTGTAGGGAAAAGGACCTGAAACTTTTTTTTAACTCGTAAGCTTGACGTTTTTTTAAATAGTTTTTTATGGTCCCCCAAGGGCTAGGAATCAATTTTTTAATTGTGTTTTTTTTCTTCAATTTAGTAGTAGTCATAAAAACCATATCATCTTAATACTTAGTTCTAATATTTACGTTTCAAATTACTGACTGTGATGACTTTCTATCATTTCAGCAGCCACCCTGTCTTCGATAATTGTTTGGTATACGACCGTGGGTAACTCATCGTTGGCTGTAGATCTGTGGCAGGTCTGGGGCATATACCTCCAGAAACACCCCACCGCTACACAGGTTATGGATCGGTAAAATTTCAACTTTACTCAGTGGTGTTTGGTCGTTTAGCAAAGAGAAATTATAAGTCCCTAACTTAATGTCTCCTGTCTAGTCTAGATCGTAAGGCGCTAGCCTCGAAAAAAAAGTCCCGTGAAGATACTGACGTGCCCTAATGGCAAACACGGAAATGCCAAAAAATATAAAGAATCATTACAAATAGAGATGAAATAATAAAGAGATTTTTATTATTCAAGTATTTTTCAGCCAGAACCAATCGCCTCACAATCTGAGCTACATCTCGTTGATCTTATCCTCAACATGCTGAGACGTTCCGAGTTGACGGACGCTGGTGGGAAGATGGTGAACGAGCTGGCTGATGGGCTCTTGGACGCTTGGCTACGATGGATTATGGCCAATATCAATGGTGACGCCAAGTTGATTGGTTGGTCGAGGTTGTTGTTGCTGTTGTTGTTGTTGTTGTTGTGATAGTTGTCGTTGTTGTTGCTGTTGTTGTTGTTTTGATAGTTGTCGTTGTTGTTGTTGTTGTTGTTGTTGTTGTGATAGTTGTCGTTGTTGTTGTCGTTGTTGTTGTTGTTGTCGTTGTTGTTGTTGTTGTCGTTGTTGTTGTTGTCGTTGTTGTTGTTGTTGTTGTTGTTGTTGTTGTTGTTGTTATTGTTGGTATTGTTGTTGTTGTTGTTGTTGTTGTTGTCGTTGTTGTTGTTGTTGTCGTCACCAGCGGAGTAGCGGGCGAGAGATGCGCGAAAAAAAGAGGTTCCTCCTCCGATTTCCTTTCTCTGGTGGTTTCAAAAAGTAGAATTCGTTCCTTAAGGTGTAGACAACATGGCCTGTTGTTGTTGATGTTATTGTAATTGTTTTTGTAGTTTTTTGCTATTGTTGTGGTTGTGGAAAATTTCAACTGAACAAACTTGCTGGTTGCGCACTTCGTCTATTGGTTTTGGGTATGCAGCGATCACCGAACGTCTCGTTGTTGTCTTCATTGTTGTTGTTGTAGAAAATTTCACCCCAAACAAAATTGCAGGCTGCGTATTACGTCTATGGGTGCTATGTCTGCAACGATTACTCAACGTCTTCTTGTTTTAATTGTTGTTGTTGTTGCTGTAAATGTTGTTCTGGCATTTGTGTTTTTTTTGTTGTTGTTGTTGTAGAAAATTTCACCCAAACAAAATTCCAGGCTGCGTGTTACGTCTATGGGTGCTGTGTCTGCAACGACTCCTCAACGTGCCCGAGCGCTGGCGTCAGGGTGCGCTACCCGCACTCATGCATGCCATCGTCAACAATCTCCAACACAACCTTGATCTACTGATGCGGTTGGTGGATATGAAGTATTTATTATACGTTTCTTCTATTATTATTTTGCATTTAAAATTTTTTCCGTTTTCATGCCATGATAGCAATGTGTGGTATATCAAATCAAACCATGTTTACAAGAAAAAAGTTCGGTTGTTTCTATATTATCTGCTATGATCATGATAAAATTGTAACACATCTTTTTATATAAAATGTTTTTTTTGATTAAAAACTTTTTTCAGCAACTTTTGCTACATCCGAGCATTAAGTCCGGATGCATTTGACCAGATCTACACGTCGTCGGCGTTTAACGGTGATCGGCAGACCATTGAGACTGGCGTACAGGGCGCTCGGGTTTCCAGACAGGTTTTTATCTTTCAACTACTTAAATTTCGTGTACTAACTGATTAGCAGCTACTTAACTTCACCAGGCTTAACCACGATAGGCTAGGGCTAACGTATTTTTACTTTTTTTATCACCCATAGAACTTCCATGTTCAATTTTATATTGCATACTTTTCTCCTCTCGCCTATGTGACCATACTTTGATCTATATATACTGTGCCAACCAACAACCAAGTTAAATTTTTTCCGTGCCACAGAATCTGTCCATGTATCGAGCGTTTGTGCCCATGATTATGACGCCATCACCTCAACAATCCGTCGTATTGCCCGAAGCCACCGTTCGACTGAACGTACTCATGCAGAAATTCACCTACACTCAACAGGACATGATTGAACGCGTGGATGGTGGTTGGTTTTTGTTCTAAAGTTCATGTTGCCTGTCTAGTCTAGTGCGTAGGATACCAGTCTCGAAAACTGGTGGTAGTGGTTCGAATCTGACGCGGTGCTCTTCTGGGGTGTCAGCCATTGCCTGTCAGTTTTGTTTCATCTCTCTGGCCACTACGTGAAAACAAATCTTATATGGTATCAGTGTGCCTTGATGGCTTAATGACAATCATGAAAAGTCTCATTTCAGTAAAAAAACCCAGAGCAACGTCACGATGTGTGTCACCTGTCAGATTTTGATCCCAGGCCCTCTGGATTGCAAGTCTGACTCTCTGACCACTAGACTAGACTGAACAATGTCATTCACAAATGCCAAATGGTCTGATACAATTTCAGACGTAACACTTTCACCGATTTGCACGTCACTGTTGGATGATATTACGGACGTGTTTCTGTCGCTGGAGATACCGCAACGTCTCGCCGTGGCACAGATGACCATCAACGATCTCGTTACCACGCTGCAGCAGTTTCAGGTCGGTAGGGGTGAAATCGTTTTTCCGTTCGGTTGAGGAGAATTATGAAGAACGATGGTTATTTTTTTACATTGAAAATTAAGAGGCCCCAGTTGCATGATTTGACAGATAAAACAGTGAGTAAAGAAGAAAATTGGGTAACGTCTCGTTCAAATTCTTGTTGTACAAATTCTTTTCGTTGTAAAGATGATATTTTCATCCTGTCTACTGCGTACTTGTTTATAACAAAAAAATAAAAGCTAATAATCGTGTTCACAACCCATTTTATTACCATCAAATGTTAGTCCGTCAAATCAAAAACCGGCTGTCCTAAGCTCGAAACCTGACTTGAGACACAGATCCTGATGTGAACTTAGTGTGCCTCGATAGCTTCAGTTAATAAAGAAGTTCAAGTAAAAAAAAGTTGGCCAATTCAGATCAAAACCTAATTGAAATCGTGAAACCCTGTTTCAGGATTCGGATAGCTCGACGTGGAACGCTTCGGAGGCACGCGATTCCGCCAACAATCTGGTTCTAGCTATGAAACTCGTCGGACTGGTGGTCATCACGACCAGTCAGTCAACCACGGTCGGCAATGTTAGTCTAGTTTGGATTTGAAAGCACGCCAAAATCAAATTTGAATTCAAATTGCGCGCCACCAATTTTTCTGTGTAACAAAAACGCTCAATAGGTACCTTTCACGTTCGAATCATCATCTGCAGCCAATTTTTTTCGGTGAAATCAAGTTACGAGAAATATCGCTTCATAAAAGAATCATGTTTCATGAAGCGTAGATTTCGGATAATTGAGGTGAAAAAGTGTGAGGTGAAATATTAAAATTCCTTTATCTTTCAGGAAGCATACGAAGCGTTCAAGCACGCGTTCGGTCGACTGCTGGATTGTGTGACTGCATTATCGGACACCCTGTACTCGGATCAACCTACCGATTCGTCGATGGTGCTGGATCGGCTGCGACTGGCCGTCGGCTATACCCGATCGCGGGCCGATTGGCTGACCGTCGAACGGGATGCATTAAAAAATTAAACTAAAAACTATGTTTTTTTTATTTTTAAGAAATGATTTTTTATAATATTAAATTATACATCTAATAAATGAAAAAAACTCGCATGACGATAATTTGCGGATAAACAGAAGTTTTCTAGTTAATGAACATTTTTCATTAAATTTGTTTTTGTGAACAACAAATATGTGTTTTGGTTAATTTTGTTTTGTTTTGTTGAATTGCAAATTATCGTAGTGTGAGTTATTTAAATCGGTGATTAAAAGTTTTGACAAACCTTGTCAGTGAGTCGATTCTATCTAGTCTCATGTGGTTATATCATTTATTTTCATGTAATCGGATTTTGGTATAATTATTGAATAAACATGTATAAAAAATTTAACGAAGAACATCAGGAAATTTTTTTCGTAAGTCTAGTTTTCGTTTTTGCTCTTGTCACCAATAATTTTCCATCAAAAAAAAATTAGTATTTAGTTTAATCGCTAGTTGAAATTGGTGCCTTACTATTGTTGCATTCTTGTGTGAAAAAATACGTTTTCACTTGAATTTCTTTATACCTCTGAATGTTTTGAAGAACATAGTTTCGGCTGGGTAATAACAGTTACGGGTTTTGTTGATTCGTTGTTTTATTAGTGTTTTCATATAACAACTCGGTTACCTTTTAATTGTTTTGTTTGTCTTGTTAATGTTTAATATGCGAAAATGTATTATCTGAATTCCAGGTTCTCATGCGATTGGATGTTTATGAGAAACTTTATGTTATTAATATGGTCATAAATTCATAGTGTCGTCTAGATCTTTCTATCTTGATAAATGAAATAAATCTGATACATAAAATTATGGATGGAGGTTATTATTCAACGTTGCAGTCCGTTTTCTTATCGAGAATCGGGTCATATTTACGGCAATGAATAAAAATTAGGTCATTCGAAAAAAAATCACGAAAACAGGGTCAAGTCAAACTGCGCGTCAAAATTTTTCTGAGTAACGAGAACTCGCGATAGGCTCTAACTGTGACTGTGAGTACTACCTCATGGGCACCGCATCAGGTATCTTTGAACATTGGAAAATGCGGAGAAAACATGTTCATCTTGATGGAAGTAAATAATAGTTGATGCAATAATATTCCAAAAAAGAATCCTGTTTATTTTTGTGTCAGAATGATTTTCTGTATTCCAGTATTCATTATGAGCATCACATCAACGGACAAGCCGATTATATCCGTGGAATGTGTGCAATGCTTAGCCGGTACTCAGCAGGTCAACGCCGATATACTGACGAAAGCGGCGTGGGAGGCTGTTGGGTTAGTTAAGAGAATGCTTTTTCAAAACTGACTTATCGGGTTGGAAACTTTTTTTTATCGAGGCTAAGAGTTTGGACGGGTTTACTTTTTTAGATTTTTTTTGACAGGTTGAGTGGCCAAGATACACAGCTAATGGCGACTTTAGCAGCCAACATCGAGGCTCATTCCTCGCAGGAAAATGAGCTGTTCTTCTAGTCACCAGTATTTGGGACCTTTTTGCGATAGTTTAATTGAAATGCAACGGTTTTCTTTCATTTTCAGCGAGCACGTTACGGATCGCGTTGATCGGGTGATGACGTTGGCCAGTCGAATCTGTGCCCGATACGGACAGTCGAGTGTCAGTACACAGCATGTTAACATGGCTTTGCAACAGTATCGATTGCCGGTCAGTTTCTTGACGGTATGATGCAGTTATGTTTATCAAATATAAGTGAATATACTCATATTATTCACTATTTATGCAGCCCATAACTCAGTCAATCCATCAGTCAGTCAATCAGTCGAGCCAGTCACTCAGACACCCAGTCAGTCAATCAGTTACCCAGTAAGTATGTCAGACATGTCCTTTAACTGAGTGAATAAGCCCGTCCTTTCAAAATTGTTTTCTGTCCTGATTCGTGAAATATCTTTATTCCAGTGCGTCTTCGGTCACAACACACCCGACTTGCCCAAACTGCACTACATCAAAGATCACAAACTTTATGCACGTAATGACGGAGTGGTGGATTTGGCTGCAGTGGCAGGGCGAAAGCAACCATCACTGAACACAGTCAAGCGAGTTGATGATGAGCAACTGGTGCTGAATGGTTGGTTGGTTGTTGTTTTTGTTGTTGTTGTTGTTGTTGTTGTTGTCATTGTTGTCATTGTTGTTGTTGCTGTTGTTGACTTGGCTGCAGTGACCGGTGTAAGCAACCATCACTGACAACGGTCAAGCGAGTTGATGATGAGCAACTGGTGCTGAATGGTTAGTTGTTGTTGATGTTGTTATTGTTGTTGTTGTTGTTGTTATTGTTGCTGTTGTTGCTGTTGTTGTTGTTGTTGTTGTTGTTGTTGTTGTTGTTGTTGTTGTTATTGTTGCTGAATGTTTGGTTGGTTGTTGTTGTTGACTTGGCTGCAGTGACCGGTGTAAGCAACCATCACTGACAACGGTCAAGCGAGTTGATGATGAGCAACTGGTGCTGAATGGTTAGTTGTTGTTGATGTTGTTATTGTTGTTGTTGTTGTTGTTGTTGTTATTGTTGCTGAATGGTTGGTTGGTTGTTGTTGTTGACTTGGCTGTAGTTACCGGTGTAAGCAACCATCACTGACAACGGTCAAGCGAGTTGAGGATGAGCAACTGGTGCTGAATGGTTGGCTGTTGTTGTTGTTGTTGTTGTTGTTGTTGTTGTTGTTGTTGTTGTTGTTGTTGTTGCTGTTGCTGTTGTTGCTGTTGTTGACTTGGCTGCAGTGGTGACCGGTGTAAGCAACCATCACTGACAACGGTCAAGCGAGTTGAGGATGAGCAACTGGTGCTGAATGGTTGGTTGTTGTTGTTGTTGTTGTTGTTGTTGTTGTTGTTGTTGTTGTTGTTGTTGTTGTTGTTGTTGTTGTTGCTGTTGCTGTTGTTGACTTGGCTGCAGTTACCGGTGTAAGCAACCATCACTGACAACGGTCAAGCGAGTTGAGGATGAGCAACTGGTGCTGAATGGTTGGCTGTTGTTGTTGTTGTTGTTGTTGTTGTTGTTGTTGTTGTTGTTGTTGTTGTTGTTGTTGTTGTTGCTGTTGTTGCTGTTGTTGACTTGGCTGCAGTGGTGACCGGTGTAAGCAACCATCACTGACAACGGTCAAGCGAGTTGATGATGAGCAACTGGTGCTGAATGGTTGGTTGTTGTTGTTGTTGTTGTTGTTGTTGTTGTTGTTGTTGTTGTTGTTGTTGCTGTTGCTGTTGTTGACTTGGCTGCAGTGGCCGGGCGAAAGCAACCATCACTGAGAACGGTCAAGCGAGATGATGATGAGCAACTGGTGCTGAATGGTTGGTTGTTGTTGTTGTTGATGATGATGAAATGATAAAATTTTATGAGTTTTTTTGTTTGTCCGAATTATCATTGCTAATATTGATTATTGATTAATCCAAAAATACAATAATAATATCAGGTGTTATGGCATTGACCGACCACAAGACCGAACCCAGCACATCCGGCAGTGATAACGACTTGAAACCGGATACTGCCGGATTGAACCAGTTCTTGGAAGCGTTGGACACACTGATGAACGAGCGATTGTTGGATGTTGTGTATAAGGTTTGTTGTTGTTGTTGTTAATTTGATTGTTGTTGTTGACAAATTCGGAATTTTCGCCTTTAATATGTTGATATGTCGTCATTTTAGCCCTTACTATCGCCTTACTGACACTCGGGGTAACCCAAAGATACTTTTTTTACATAACTTCCCAAAAAATTCTATAAAAATGCGGCTAATTTTTTGGTAACCTGTGTGGTTGTTGTTGTTGTTGTTGTTGTTGTTGTTGTTGTTGTTGTTGTTGTTGTTGTTGTTGTTGATGTTGTGGTCGTTGCTGATGTTGTGGTTGTTGTTGTTTTTGTTGTTGTTGTTGTTGTTGTTGTTGTTGTTGTTGTTGTTGTTGTTGTTGTTGTTGATGTAGTTTCCGATTTCAACTTGGACATTTCTCCACAGGTATTCAGTAAACGGATGACTCCATTCAAACGTAACCCGTCCCATCTTGACCGCGTGGTTCGACACTTATGCCAGAAGGTTCGTTTCGTTGTTGTTGTTGTTGTTATAGATGTTGTTCCTGTTGTTGTTGTTGTTGTTGTTGTTGTTGTTGTTGTTGAATTAGTTTTTGTCCGGTTATGATGTTCTTGTCATCCTTTCTGTAGCTCGACAAACCGTCCCACGTTTTAACATCTCTGGTTTGCCTTCAATGCTGCTCTCATCTCGACCACTTCGAATCACATGCATTGCTTTTGGTTGACAGGTTGGTTAACTAAAGTAGATAATAATGGAATATATTCATTTAGAGTTGTATAAAATTATTTTATTTTAATCGACTATTTGTATTTGCGACTGCGAATACTTCAGTCGGAGTTGTCTCTTTCAAAGATTTTGTTAAGTATGCAGTGACGTAAATATAACTTGCTTGTCGTTCTCAAAATACCGGATTTTTTTTTATCAAATTAGGAAATTATATGTTATAAAAAAATATTTTTATTGCAAAAAATTATTCCATGCAATTCGTGATTCGTAGACAAATATTTATATATTTTAGACTGTTGGATTTGCTGGCACATACCAACGATCAGAAGGCCGGATTTGCCCATGAAATCGGTCGAACGCTGGCCACCATCGCCCGGTTAATATTTTCGGGAGAACGGGAGGGAAAAGTGGAATTCCCCCTCTCTGGGGGTTTCAAGAAGAAGAGTTTGTTCTCTAAGGTGTAGGTTAAATGGCCTGACAACTGGTTTTCCCCCCTCATTGATGAAATTCCCCTCCCTTTGGTGGATTATCTCGTTCGCCAGTGGGAAAAGTAATCATGATTTACTTAAATTTTTTATTTCAATGTGTAGGGTTGAAAATTATCTTTTATAGTGGGCAGGTTGGTTGTCCGGTTTCTCCTTATAAAACTGAAAATCCGAATTTCATAAGATATAAATATGTACATCAAAAACGATATAGATTCCAAGTTTTTTTAGTTATATACATTTCATCATCGTTTTTTCAACGACCTTCCAGTTCAGCCAACAGAATCTAGCATACACGTCTGAAATCAAAAATTTAACTGGTACCCAGTTACTGAAGACCTGTGGAGAAATGTTCAAGTTGAAATGGACACAACAATAGCAACAACAACAACAACAACAACAACAAAATCCCTATGATGACTGATTTCATTTAAAAAAAATCCAGTCCTTGAACATTAATTGAATTTATTCCAGTCTATATCCGTCCAGCATACCAACCACCAGTCAACTGAGTGCCCGACTTTGTAAACTGCTTTCGAATCGTAAAACCTCACTTTCTTCTCACTCGAGTTGTTTGGTTGTCTGCCGATATTTAGGTTGGGAAACCGGAATAAACTTTGTGCCGTTAACATATGTTTTACACGTTTGATTCCATGAAACCCCGTGTTTCATTGTGATAAATCAAGGGACTGTACCTTAATTCAATCTCATGGTCATGGAGATACATTTTTTGCGGATATCGCTAACTAGTCCCATCTTATCGACCTCTAGTCTGTTTCAGAGGCTTTTTGTAGAGGCTTTTTCATGCCTATATTGCATGTGCTTTAATTATTTTACTATCATTGTTATAGACTAAATTGCTAACAATACCATGATTTTTAATATTGATCATTGAAACATCAGGTTGGCAGACAGCATCTCAACTTGACTGGCTGAGTATCGTGAAATCGCATGTCTCTTGGCGACCAGCCCAATTTGAAGCCTTTGATGGTGATGTAGATGTGCTGGAGTACGTGTTGCAGTGGAGGGTTAGTGTTGTTGTTGTTGTTATTTTAGTTTTTGTTGTTGTTGTTGTGACTTTTGTTGTTGTTGTTATCGTTGTTGTGATTGTTGTTGTGGTTGTTGTTGTTGTTGTTGCTGCTGCTGTGACTGTTGTTGTTGTAATCAGGCGCTCAGGCCAACCCAAACGATTTTGTTTTGTAATATGGTTCTAGAAAGCTTACCGTCACCCAATTTCAGCAGCACCTGTGCTGGCTAATGTCGCGATTGCGCCTTGTCGTTCGAGCACAAAGTCAACCGGAGCAGGCTACTAATGGCGCGAGTTTGAAGTCAGAAGCGGAAAGTGATGAAGATGAGGAAAAAAGTAACGGCGATTTGACTTACGTGGGGAAAGTTGAGTACAATGGAGAAAATCTTCCATGGATTGAGGTAAGCGTCGTTGAAAGCGTTCAAGTTAGATTCCTGTTGATTACGCCCTTTTTATTTTTCACTTCAATTGTGACTGATATAGTCGAAAATGAATTACTGTTCCAAAAAGCTGAGTGAATTTTCGATAAACCTGATATTTTGGGGTGTCACATTTTTTGTCGATGAAGATTTCGTCGGATAAAAGTGATTTCTCCTCCCTGTACAGACGAAATGTTCATCGACAAAAAATGTGACACCCTAAAACATCAGGTTGTTTATCGAGAATTCACGCAGCTTTTGGGGACAGTAATTCATTATCGACTATACTAGGAACTATGTATATAAATGTGTATGTGTATATAGTTTTTTTCCGTAGATTGGACGAAATGAAAAGAACATCATGAAGAAAGAAATACAGCTCATCCGAATACCTGCTAAATATTATCTTTATCTTGAGTCAATTTTTATCTTCACTTCACTAAGTTATACTTTCATCAACAGCTGCGTCGAATGGAACGAACGATGTGTTTCATGTTCGGCGAAAGCTGTACGGCGTTGGTTACGGTATATCCAAGTACTACCGTAACCCATGAGAATGGTAATGGCATCAAGAAACATAATACCACGTCGATTCGTCAGTCGGCCGTCAACGGCAGGAAGGTTCGGATTGGTTGCGTTGATAACTCATTCACTCAATAACTCACCGACTCACTTACTCACTCACCTACTCACTCACTCACTCACTCACTCACTAGCATGCTCAATAACTCAGTCACTCACTCGATAACTCCTTCACTGATTCACTCATTTGATAACACACTCACTCACTAAATGACTCACCTCCCGCTCACTCACTCACTCACCTACTCACTCACTCACTAACTCACTCACTCACTCACTCACTGACAGACGTACGCGCGTATCGTCAGCTCACTAAGTACACCCGTCCGTCGTTCCCGTCGTTTGACCGATACCTCAGTGGACAGCAACGATAGCTCCAGGCCGCCCTCGAAAGTAGCCAACAAGTCGCCGGCACCGAAGACCAACAAACGACCGGCTTCAGGTAATTTTTCCTTTTGAAAAAAAATTAGTTTTTTTTTGAAATTTTATTTGATTTCCGTTACATTGTTTGTTTTGTATTAAGCAGTCATCTGCAACTGCGTACTCAAATATAACACAGTAAAAGCTAGAAAAATCGTGTTTGCAACCTTTTTTGTAACCGCCAAATTTCGGTTAACTATTGAAACCGAATTACCACTTAGGGTCCAGTATTTGTTCAGTTCCCTTCCCCGGACAGGACAAATCCCAAACAACCTTTTCCTCACCGAATGCGGTTCATCGATGTTGTGAATTGAGGGCCATACAAACAAAAGTAACAAAAAGTTACCCTGATGTTTCAGGAAACTCTGGCGCGCTTTCGAAAAAGCGTCGTCTCCGGAAACCACTGGACTGGTTCGAGGTGCCGCGATCGTTTCGTGGTTCCGTGAAGGAGGCCACTCAGTTCATCTTCGTCTTCCACTCGACCAATGCCACCGTCATCAAGGATCAGCATGGCACACGACTGAATCTGATGCCGCCTACTAATAAACCTGCGGTTGGTAATGGGCAATGGCTCCGAAGGAAGGGGAATGTTGCCAAAGAAAAAAAATTGGAAGCCTTGAGGCCATTTTATTTAAAAAAAATCATCTACATTTTACCTACAATTATTGTTTTAGCTACATTTTACCAACAATTACACAAGAATGACACCATATTTTCATGTTGTTACTGGCCATCCTGCCGCCGTTGTTGTTATTGTTGTTGTTGACTGTTATAGTTTTATTTTTTGACAATATAATCCAGTTTGGTGAAAGTAAACACTTTCAGGACTGGGTCAAGTTCGCGCGTCGCATCAATGCCACGGCGAAAACGAAGCGCAGTGGAACAGCAACGAACCGGCGAACGGGAGTGTGTCGGTTCGAGCCCTGCTCCGGCCTGGATGTGGCCAATTTGATGCTGTGAATTTTTTCTTCAAATAATAATATGCTTTTTTCTTGTAAATATGATAACTTTTTTGTCTGTCATAAACTTTTTTTATAAATATGATAACTTTTTTTCTGTCAGAGATTTTTTCGTGTTTCTTCTCCATAATTACTCGTTGTACTTTCATTTCATGTGATCTCTTCATCAGCTGATATAATCCTGATATAAATAATCATGTTTATAAAAATAACCTTCAGTTGCTTTAATTTCGGTGCCTGATTGCGAGTAATAAATTCCATGATAGAAACTAACGTAGTTCGTTGACGAATTTATTTGGGAAGACCAACGCGTTTACATTTGGTTCGCGTATCACAAATACCTGATAACTTGTAAGTTACAATTTGTTCATCATGAAATCTGCACGTTGTTGGTTGTCTGTTATATGGTGTCTCTAAATCATAGTCATCAAACCCTGCTCTAATTGGAGAGATTTTTTCTTTTTTGTCTGTACTTTTCAGCCACATGAAAGATAAACGTAAAATGCAAAAATGTTGCACATCGTTTTGTAAAAAAAAAATTGAAACTTTCAAATTGTTTAATGCAGTTTAAATTTTTTATCGTTTTTCAGTCATTATGGAAGATACAGCCAAAGATCGACCACCAGCTGAGGCCCTTTACTCGGTCGTCGAAGAGGAGGACAAGGATGAGTATCAGGACAAACCGTTGTACACGTATTACTGTATGTGCGGGCAGATGACGTTGATTATTGATACTTCCCTTGACCGGTTAGAATGGTCATTCTTACCAAATAAAAAAATTGTCTGTAATATTTTTTTTTGATAATCATGATTCATGGGGAACGTATAGTCAATCCATACTTTTTTGTCACTCAACTTGGCGCGCGATTTGAATTCAAATCTTTTTTGGCGCCTGTTAAATTTTCTGAAAAAACTTTTCTACATCATTGATGAGTACCTGGACAAACTTGTAGTACTGTATGTGCGGGCAGATGACGCTGATTATTGATACTTCCCTTGACAAGTTAGGAACATGGTAACCAAATAAAAAAAATTAGTCGTAATTTTTTTTTAATTTTTTCGAGAAATTTTTGGGTTGTTTAAAGAAAATATGTGCGAGCAGATGACGCTGATTACTGATACTTCCCTTGACAGGTTAGGAACGTATAGTCAATCCATAGTTTCTTGTCACTTAATTTGGCGCGCGGTTTGAATTCAAATCCAATTTTGGCGCGCATTATTTTTTCTGACCAAAAAAATTCTATATCAATGATGAGTACCAGACAACCCGTTGTACACGTATTACTGTATGTGCGGACAGATGACGTTGATTATTGATACTTCTTTGGACAAGTTAGGAATGCAATTATTCTTTAAAAAAATTTAATTGAGTAAATTTTAAATAATTTCCATTAGGGTTTGTCAAATGAAAAAATTCGGACCAACTGGTGAAGAAAATTATAAATAATTGCTGTTTGGACCTGTGAGTTTCTGTTCAGTATTTCTAACGTTAGATTGCTGAAACGCAGAATGTACCTTTCACTTTGAAAGGTGCATCTCTAACTACATAAATGTACCTTTCAAAAAAATCATTGGTTTATTTGACATACCCTGATGTCCATTTAGGTCAATTTGGTTGAAAAGAAGAAGAAGAAATCACCTAGCAAGATCGCTGGAAACCTGATTGATTGACTTGATAATTGATTGATTGTATGACATTGAATGTATGTGTGGTCAGATGACGCTCATTAATACTTCTATTGACAAGTAAGGTTGGTAAATAGTGGATTCAGAGTCCAGAGGAAAGAAAATGTGTAAACCGCAAATTTTTTTTGAAAATTTGAAATTTTCTCCGAAAAAAACGTTTTCGTCCATTCAGATTGGCCCTACGCAAACGCGATCGCTCCCGCGTCATTGATCAGGCACACAACGTGGCAAAGATTACCTGTGAGCCTGCTGAAACCGTCTTTATCAGGAGGTTGGTCTATATTTAATTATGTACATGTTTATCAGATTTATAAAAATGTGGTGCATTTTAGTTTAGTTTTTTTGATAAATGACGTACACGTACCCAAAAACGCAATCCGTCGTGTACGATGAATTTACAACGATTTTGTTATCATCTTTTTGTGAAGTGCCGATCAAAAAACTGGTGTTTTTTCATAAAAATATTATGGTATATTAAAACGTAAAATGACAGTAAACTAACTAACTAATCGAACTTTTCAGACCGGGTGGTATCGAACAACAATACCGACAAAAATGTCGCAAATGCGGATTATCCCTGTACTATCAACATTCGGGTAACATGAACGTTTGGTTTATATTGGATCGGGCGTTGGTCACGGCCAAACAATTGGGCTCCATTAAGGTCAATAAGGTGGAAGAAAAGGTGGAGGAGGCACCCAAAAAGGTTGGGGTGAAACATTATTTGATTGATTGGTTTGGTTGATTGATTGTTTGTTCAATTGATTGGTTTACCGATTGATTGATTGATGGTTTGATTGATTGATTGATACATGGATTGATGGGTTGACTCTCTCACTCACTTAGTCTGATGGATTGATCAATTGACCACTCACTCATTCATTCATCTTCTATCTCTGCTACCAACTGATCAACTCATTTGCTCACTCACTCACTCACTCGTTCAGTCATTTACTCAGTTACTCACTCACTCACTCCCTCACTCACTCACTCAACCACTCACTCACCCACTCACTCACTCACACACTCACTCACTCACACTCACTCACTCACTCACTCACACATTCATTCACTCACTCACTCATCCACTCACTCACTCACTCACTCACTCACTCACTCACCTCACTCACTCACCTCACTCACTCACTCATTCACTCACTCATCCACTCACTCACTCACTCACTCACCTCACCTCACTCACTCACTCATTCACTCACTCATCCACTCACTCACTCACTGACTGCAGGTGCTCATCACGAAACATGTCAAGAACCAGGGCAAATTTGGCTCCGTTACCGTATCGACCATCGAGGAGGAAGAGGAAGACGTGGAATCGGTTGGTGGTCGTATTTTTTCACATCTCAAATTTTGGCGCGCATTCAAAGTTTTGAATTTCTGGTTTCAAATCACGTTTAGTGAGAGATGGATTTTTGACCACGAAATTTTTCGAAACAGAGTGATGCGGTGTAAAATACACGGATTTGAATGAATGAAACAACCGGTTGTTATCATTATTTTTCAGCGGGAAATCGCCGAATCGTACCAGAACAACGCCGTGGTGATCGAGCGACAGATGGCGCGTAAAGGTGAGGTTTCGCCGAATTTTTCAGTATTCGCCGAATTCAGAATACTACATGATACCAAAACTTTATTACTGTATCATGATATTTATAGAAGGATAAATGATATATTAGAATGTCACATATAGTTCATGGCAGGGGTGGGCCGCTTTTTTTATTTTTTTTGGGGGGGGGTTACCCCCTCACTTTTCAGGGCGGTCGGGTAGCCTCCCCCCCCCGACTCGAAATTTCCGAGAAAACCGGTTTTTTAGACTCGAAACCTCGATTTTGAGGCTCATTTTTCAAAAAGCTTTGGCTGAGAATTTTTTTGAACAAATACGTTTTCTGGGTCAATTTTCTTGGTTAAGACCTGAAAAACCGGTCCATATGATGTTTATACCTTATAATAGAATTTTTTATGCAAAAACAAGCAAGAAACTGGGCTTTTTGTGGAATTTTTTTTTCTACCCCTCCCTTTCCTGACCTTATTTCCCTTCCCCACTTTTCGGGCTGGGCGGGCAGGATGGGATTTTCTGTCGGCTACCTCCCCCCCTCCAACGCGAAAAAAACCGGCTCTCCCCTGGTTCATGGTATACTTACCTTACGTTGCGGTTGCAGGTATGCTGAAACGACGTCACGTGGAGCAATTGGCCGAGGCCGAAAAACGACGCAAGGAGATGACCAGGGGAACATTGATCCTCGAGTAAAAACGTGATTTCATAAATTTAATTTAATTTAATAATTTTTTAAACAAAATTCTATGCAACATCATTGCTTACCAAAAGGAGTGCTTGAACTTTTGAAAAATCGTCATTTATGCCAATAATTGTGGTGTAGCGGTTAGCACGTCCGTGTACTGAACGGAAGGTCGTGGGTTCGAATCCTACCAGGATACTTGAAATTTTTCAGTTTCTTGGTAGGACTAGAATTCGTTTACTAATACAACAATTTTGAGAATCCTTTGGGAAATGGTCGTTGCATATATTTTGGCCTCTTATTCTTTGCTATAAAAACTGTATATACAATGTTTCATTATTTCTCGAGCATGATATTGATGATGAATGAAGTTCCAACTTTAATTCTTATTTCAGCTTTTTATTCTGTTTGGATTAAATCACCGTCATTATTTCGGTGGCCATTATTTTCAATGGATGTTTACTTCAAGAAATATATTTTCTTATGTTTTATGTGGTGAAATTATTGTTTCATTGCCTGTTAAATTGAATAGAATTGTGAGGTTTTGATGAGCGCATCTACAAGTTCAGTTGTTTCTCTTTGTAGGTAGAAATGAGTCATTTTGCGTTCAGTTTTCCTTTATTGTTTTTGCCTGCATACTTTTTTCTTGATTCTGGACACAGTTTCATATACTTAGACAATAAAAATTCAGTAGAAGTTTTTCTCGGTTCAGATCATGAGTGTTGAAGTGAAAACGAAAATAGAATTCTCAAACTTGATTGATTCACAATTTTTTTCCGCCGTTTGCATAGCACCAACTTTTCGCACGCACAAAAAACTGGTTAAATTAGAAACTTTTGTGTTTGTCATATGATCAACAGAAACCAGCGGTGTGAAGTTAACTGTTTTTGCCAACCGCTGTCAAACACTCACAACATATAACTGTTTGAACAAAATGATGAAAATAACCAAAATAACTGTTTACCAAAAAAAACGTGTGTGTTTGTCATGATCAACAGAAGTCAACTGTTTTTGCCAATCGCTGTCAAACACTAAAATGATCAACATAACTGTTTCATATATCGTAAGTATCTGAATGTTTTGGGATCTTGAACAGTGGAACTATTTTATGCTGATGATTTTTCCTCTCTAGTGTTTCATATCATGGTAATTCAGCTTGAACTTGTATTTTACTTGTGTTGTCTTATTTCAATGATTTGTCCCACGGACGAGAAGGGGTGGGAAAACGGAATTCCTCCCTATTTGTCGATTTCAAAAAGTAGAATCTGTTTCCCAAGGTGAAGTGAAGATAAATTGACCTGAAAACTACTATTTCTCCCTCTTTGACCAAATTCCCCTCCGTCTGGTGGTTTGGCTCGTCCGCCAGTGTACAAAACAGGCTGTAAACTGATCCATCATTCGATTAGTTATTTGTTAAAATCCCCAATTTAAACTAGTAAATTTGCAGAATGTATAATCAATATCATTTTCTGCTCGGATGTCTATCGCTGGCCGTCAGTTGGCGGCACATACTTGGTTAGTCCGAACGAATTACCCGGTTGTTAAAAACATATTAAGGAAATTAATTAAAAGACGTTCCGATTCAGTATTTCCATCAAACGGTATTTTCTGCCAGCCGTAAAATGTGTAAAAATTGCAATTTATTGTTTTGTCACAATAGCAAAATTGAGCATACAATAGTGAACCAAGCTAAAATGAAGTGATACAAGGGTTCAAGAACGTTGTTGATGATCAGTGATTGTCATTGTAAATCGGATGACCGTTATTTCACTATTGTGACTTGGTATGCTACTTTGCTATTATGGCATAACAACTGAATAAATTTGATTTGATTTGAAGGGTTAGAATTTGAACGGCTCGAAATCGTCGTCAGTAATTCCTTGTCCACTTCGACTATTTTACGTTTCATTCAGGTGCGTCCTTGCAAATCTCGGACGATGACCTGAATCAACTGGCGGATAACCTGTGGATGTCCGATACCAATCGGCCAACAGCCACACAGGTTCGATGACTGAATAAAAATATTTTTTTCGATGAAATTATAGTTAATCGCATTTTAATCAAAAAAATTTACTTAAAAAATTGGATGACATTTTAGTTAACCCCCACTTTTGATTAATTGAATGTAGTTTCATGTTTTCAACTGGAGTTTTTCCCTGAACTTATGATTTTCATAGGTTCAACTCGACTACCAACAATACGTGCATTACAACGATCAGACGGACAAATCGCCAAAAGCGTTGGTTTCTTTTAGATGATTATTATTTTTTATTTCATTGAGCATCCGTATTATAGGACTCTGAACTTTTCTAATGTTTTCCGACTCGTTTTTTATATCATGAAACTGCGTTACGTTCAGAATCGTCATGAGAAGTTCTCCCAAATTTTTCGTGGGAGATTCTTTAATCTCAGAAAACACGAAAAAAGTTATAATCCAATGTCTGATTTTCAGTTTGTTCGTGCATGTGGATTCATCACTGCTCAGCAGTTCCACGTACAAGGCGTTGCTCGATTTATACCCCTTTTACAAGGCCAGAACCGGTGAACTAGACACTTGGTCGAATGACCAAAATAGGGCTGCCGAGAACTTCCTTGATCAGGCAATCGAGTCGGGACCGATGCGGCATCTGCGACAGTTCATGGAACGAAAGGGTGAGTGAGTGAGGGTAGTGAGTGAGTGAGTGAGTGAGTGAGTGAGTGAGTGAGTGAGTGAGTGAATGAGTGAGTGAGTGAGTGAGTGAGTGAGTGAGTGAGTGAGTGTGAGTGAGTGAGTGCGTGAGTGAGTGATTGAGTGAGTGAGTGAGTGAATGAGTGAGTGATTGAGTTGGTCGGGAGTTAGTGAGTGAGTGAATCAATGAGTGAGGGTGGGAGTGAGTGAGTGAATCAATGAGTGATTGTGAGAAAAAGAGTGAGTCAGGTGAGTGGTGAGGGACCATCACAATTGGCTTGACTTAACGGCTTGACTTACTGACTGACTGGAGATTCCACGTTGTTACCGTTATGAATTTTTTTTCTGACTGACTGTTTGACTGACTGACTGACCAACTGACTGACTGATTGACTGACTGATTGACTGACTGACTGAATGACTGACTGACTCACCGACTGACTGACTAACCGAATGACTCTTTGACCGACTGACTGGTTTCAGGTTATCCGGCGGGTGCGACCACCGGCGCCTTCAAGGAGTATTTGAAGGGAATCTGGTTCAAGTCGTACTCAAGAGCCAAGGGCATTCAGGTTTGTGAAGTAAATATTCTATTATCTGTTTTTCGTTGTTTTGTGTTTTTATTCTCTGTTTATTTGTATATGCTTTTTCATGGTTGTGAAAACGACTTGACTACAGTTTGGAATATTAGAGAAAATCATTCAGGTGTTATTTTTTGCTTGACTGACTGGACTGACCGCAAATTTCCAAATCCCAAAAAAATTCCTAGAATTTTTGCGTTCATACGGAGGTCGGTAAATCACTGAAATACCACCGCTGCGCGGGCCTAACGCGCTTGGTAATCGGGGGTTAACGGACAGTAAACTTCATGAAATATTTTTTGATGACAGAAAATTTTGGCGTTTAAAAAAATTCTAGGAAAATTTTCTGGGGTTCGGAATTTTGCGGCACTGATTCACTGATTGACCAACTCACAAGACGATATGACACTGGACACTGACGGACGAGTTAATCCTCTAAAGGGAGGAGAATTTCGCCCAAAAAAGGGGGAATCGATAATTTTCAGGCCATTTTACCTACACCTTGAGAACAAATTCTACTTTTTCAAAATGCCAAAGAGGGGGGAATTCCACTTTTCCCACCCCTTCTCGTCCGCTAGTGACACTGGATAAACCAAAACAGCACATCATGATAAGAAGCGATAATGATTGATAATATGATAAACAATACGTACTCAAAAAACTTTACTGTGGTTCCTGAAATGCTGCTAGACTGACTGACCGACTGATTGACTGACTGAAACCGAATCTTTCAGGATTCATCCGGTTTCGAGCACGTGTTTCTTGACGAACAAAAGGTCAATAATGACATTGGCGGTCTGCATAACTGGATTCGGGCGTATTACTTGGAGGATAAAAGTGCACTGGATTATGCGGGATATGATAAACATAGTGAGGTTGGTGATTCACGCATCACTCACTCACTCACTCACTCACTTGCTCACACACTCACTCACTCGTTCATTTACTAACTCACGAACCCACTCACTCACTCACTCAGCTCACTCACTCATTCATTCACTCACTCACTCACTCACTCACTCACTCAATCAATCAATCAATCTCTCAATCACTTTCCAGCACGTCGCATCGATATCGTATCGTCTCTACGGTCAGCGTAAGTCGTCGTCGATGTTCATGTTAACAAGCCCCGAATACGACATGGCTATTTATACCATGTGCTATCTGTTCAGGCAGGGCAAGAACGCCTGCAAGGTGGAACTACCCGACTGCAGTCAGGTGAGTGAGTGAGTGAGTGAGTGAGTGAACGATTGAGTCCGTGAGTGAACGAGTGATTGAATGAGCGATTAATTTGGTTGATTGATTGATTGGCTGATTGATTGATGGTTGATTATATGATTGACTGATTGATCAATGAATTAACTGATTAACTACCTGACTGATTCACGAATTGACTAACGGACTGACTGACGGACTGACTGACTGACTGACTCACCTTACGCCACAAAATGCCACGTGCCTTTTTATCGTTCAGGTCTCCATCACCACCTTCAATCTTTCGCAGAACAAGCAAAACTTCATTGGCTCCGCCTACGCCAGTCCCAATAACTCGAATAAATGCACCAGAGCCCATGTTGGTTACCTGATTTCAAAATTTCATTTTCATATCTGATAAAAAGTTCCAAGTATACTTTTCAAGATTACCTATTCTGAAGTCAACTTTTTGACCTATTTTTTGCCTATTCTGAAAAAGGTATTCGAACGAAAAAAAAATTTGAATGCATGCCAACAGTACTGTTTGTGTGTGAAAAATGTTCACACAAACGTGACAAACTAGTTCACAGTTTATTTTTGGTTACTAAAAGTTCTAAAAGTTAGTACTTGATACTGTAGAAAAAAATCACGACAATTGTAGCGTAGGTATTGATTAGGCGTTCAGGTTCAGTTCGGGGTAAATGGGTATCCAATATTTGAATACGCGCCAAATTGTGATTTGAAAAAGTTTCGCGCCAAAAACTCGTGATATCAAGCGATTATAAACAGGCTATAAAAAAATTTTATCTTTATTAATCATTTGGATTTCTCACTTTGCAGGTCGGCACCCCTCTATCGCCCAAGTCGACCACAACTCCAGCGTCCTCGAAACTGCTGACGACGCTCGCCGTAGCTGCGGCGACTGGACTCGTCGCGTTGTGAATAGTCGGGGGTGGACGCTGCATTCGATTTCAGTCTCCTAATCAACAATGAATTCTTTCTTCACAAAAAAAACCTTTTTGACGGAGATTTGATTTAGGGTGCTTTCAGAGTAAAAAGGGAAGTAAAAAGGAAAGTGAACGGAAAGTAAAATCTGTAAACCTATTGAGCGAAAAAACCGACTTCCTGGTCAATAGGTTTACAGATGTTACTTTCCGTTTTACTTTCCTTTTTACTCTGAAAGCACCCTCAGAGGGGTGCGTTCAGAGTCGCCTTAGAATATTCTTAAGAAAGTTCAGGGTAGCTGACTGACGATCAGCCGGAAAACTGATATACAATATTCAGTTTCTTTCTGAAAAAATTTGTTTTTTAGTATTATTTTTCTATTTTAATTTATTTCGGAAATATATAGAAGGTTTTATAACTTTTTTCCCGATGCTCCCCCGCTAACCGAACTTTCTTAAGACTTTCTGAATGCACCTTCCAATAGAAACTGACGAGATTTTAATCTGTAAATGTTGTTTTCAATCACAAATTTACAAATCTTCGAGTGAAATTTTTGGCGGTGGTAGCGATACAGCCGTTTACTGTCAATCCATATGGTTGTGAATAGGCTAGAAATATTTTTCATTGAGTTTCGCCCTTTCCTGAATTGCCGAAATCTCAATGACTTCGTTGTTCCGTTCACCATGTTAACCCTGTGTTTTCATCAGATTTCATCGGATGCTTCCGAGAAACATAACCATTGTTATTTTTTGTTATAAAAAAATACCACTATAAACACCTCATTATATACTTGTTTATATCTTTATATATTTTTTTCATCTTTAAATGTCTTGATTATTCTTTTGTTTATAAAAAATACTTGTTTTGGTTACCCTCTCCAGAAATGTTAGAAAACTCAAATACAACGTAAGCAATTTCAGAAATTTCCCGATTTGAATTAATTGATGTTATAGGCCTCGTAATTGGTTATAAGAAGAAAATCGAATGAACATGATTCTTAACTTCATGGAATATCGCAAGTTCAAATAATTTCTTATAATCTATTATCAGGCCTATTTTTCAATAAAATATTTTTTTTCTATTGCAAATAACATTTGCCATAATTATTTCAATCGATTCCTTTATTGAGAAAAATAATCCCATGGGTGCTTTATTCCGCTGTTTACCACATTATTATTAAACCCCATATGTTGTTTATGCAAGCAAAAATATAGCCCAAAATGTCTGATAATGAAACATCAGTAAAACAGTGTTAACACGCACACCAGTCATCATCACCCCATGATATGCTGTGTTAAACTATGGTGTCAGCCGAGTTGGGTTGAGGCTAGTAATGTTTCATTATCAGGCGTTTTGGGTAATATTTTTGCTTGCAGAAACAACATATGAGCTTTATAGCATTTTCAATTCATCACGAGACTGAATTTGAGTTCGCGCCATTGGCTCTTTCGCTGTTTCTTATGATATAGCTTGTTCAGGGATTCTTGTTATCACTGGCGGACGAGCCAAACCTCCGAAGGGAGGGGAATTTTCCCAAAGAGGGGGGAATTGGCAGAAAATAGGCTATTTTACATACACCGTAAGGAACAAATTGTACTATTTGGAATTGCCAAAGAAGGGGGAATTCCACTTTTCCCTCCCCTTCTCATCCGCTAGTGCTTGTTATCAGCTATTTTTTCATGGACGTAAAAAATCTAGATTTTGAATCCAGTTTTGAATTCAAAATGCGCACCAAAAACTTGTGCGCAACAAGAAACAATGAATAGACTATATGAGCACCAGCGGACGAGAAGGGGAGGGAAAAGTGGAATTCCCCCCTCTTCGGCGTTTTCAAAAAGTAGAGTTTGTTCCTTCAGGTGTAGGTAAAATGGTGTGAAAACTGCCAATGCCCCCCTCTTTGGAGAAAATTCCCCTTCCTTTGGAGATCTGATCTGACTCGTCCGCCAGTGTATATGAGTATCGCCCTTATCTAATTGCGTATCTCCGAGAAAGCCGTACTGTTGTTCATAATTTAACATGCTTACAAGTTCAGTCTCCTATCCAATTAAAAGTGCTATATGTTATACTCTGGTCATGGTTTCTTGATATAAATTATATTCCTATAAACATGTTACCCCCACCATGCAATGACTAAGGCACTTTTCATACTTCGAAGCGCCAAGTCGCGGTTGATATAAAAATTTCTATGTTAAATTTATTTTTTGCCCAACTGTAATGATTTCTTGTTTGCTGAAATTTCACAAACTAACTACGAACCTAATAAAATTATTATTTACTGAAATTTCACAAATTACTATAACAAAACTGAAACTACCGTCTTGATATTCCTTGGGTGCCTTCTTCAATGACAGCCGCGTATGTATGATCACAAAATCATTTGTTTATTAAACTCTGATTAAATTTTATCTTTTTTATTGTTATTAATTAATTGATAAATTACTTATTTTGTCGTTTACAAGTTCACTTTTGTGAAACCTTCCATGCTCCATCATGACTTATACAGGGTGGCTGTAAAGTAACGAATTATGGGCGGCCGCCCATTTCTCAAAAATTTTCTATTGCATGAATAACTTTCACATGCCTGTTATTCGTGAGCCTCAGGACAGTAAACCTCAAATCTGACTTTATATTTAGATTTTTCAGTTGTTTTTACGCTAGTTTCGCCATTGGTCACAAACAATGGTCAAACAATATATTTTTTTGAGAAATAAGCGTTCGAAAAACGCGTCGTTACTTTACAGCCACCCTGTATGTAGGCGCCGCAGTTTGCATGTTTTTATCATCGTTTGTAGATTATGTCAAATTGAATTTTGAGTTTTTTCGAACAAAAATTTCAACATTCTATTTTAACAACATTTTACAATATCTATAAATGTCATAACATGTAGCTTTTTCCAGGGGTCTTGTTCGCAAAAATTATTTATATGGAACCGTTAAAGCCATTACAAAAAATCGAATGTGCGCCTTAATCAGTTTTGAATTCAAATTGCGCGCCAAAAGTTTTCATAGTTACAAGAACCCCTGAATGGGTTTTATCGCTTATAATAACGGTGAATTAATTTCGTTGGTTGTTTTGTTTTGAACGATTTTGGTTATACATGTTTTGCCTTTTGCTGAGTAAGAAAAAAAATTCTACTTGGTAAAAAAAATATTTTTGATTATTTTAATTTACATTTTGTCGTTTTCATTTCTCAAAAAATGATATACTTTCATTTGGATATTGGTGATTTGTTGTTGTCAGTATGACAATCAGAATAAAATGTTACCCGAATAATGAGTTGGCTCGGCTGTATTCTTTTTAGTTCGTGTGAAGCTGATATGACTTCAATCACATTTTATTTTGGCCACGATTTGATTGAAAATTTATTTATTAAAATCAAATAGATTTTATACGTTTGTAGTACAATTAGAAATTTATGCTTCCTAATTCGGGGAAGAAATCAATGTTTGCAGATCAGATCGAAATACATACTTGATAGAACTATGATTGTCTCGAAGTCGATTATGTAATCTGGTTTACTATGTATGAATAGATGAAGGAATGTTTAGTTAATAAAGAGTAAAAATTTAAAAAAAACTGTTGCATAATTTACTAATCAGTGCAACAGTACGAAGTTGGGTCTCGCACTGCCATCTTACTATTCAAGAACCAAAACAAATTATTATGAACTTATGTATTTAGTACTATTAATAACCAAATTTTAATAAGATATGAGTTCATGAAGAAAGCCATATAAATAGTATTTTGCCGTTATTCATTGTTGCTATAATACCCCATTATCTACCGATCTTTAAAAACGCATTACAAAAAACTCGATCTCACCAACTGTAGAGCGACTTGTTCATAAGTTGAACACCTTAACCACTCGGCTATTAGTCACTTCAGACAATGGCATTCTCTGGTGTGTTATATCGACATCGAAGACGACATCTACTAATTATACTACGCCAAACATGTACATCATTGCATCTGACCTTTCCATCATCTAGTCATCAATTCGTCCACACTCATGTCCCAGCTCGCGGTTTCGCTGATTTATCCAGGTAGGGGGTGAAAAATAATTTTTCTTCATTGCTAATTGTTTTCTTTGCAGTTGGTTGAAGAGTGCGTGTGTGAGTGAGTGACGAAGTGAGTGAGTGAAAAGAGTGAGTGAGTGTCGCCCTCATCGAGTCACTGATTCGTCCACATTCATGTCCCAGCTTGTTTTTTGCTGATTTATTCAGGTAGGGGTAAAAATATATATTTTTCTTCACTCTGTAGTAGTACCTAGCAAAGTATATAGTTATATAGTAAATTGTAGTAAATCTACTGGTAGTTTATGATTGAGTGTGTGGGTGAGTAAAAAAGTAAGTAGGTGAATGAATGAGTGAGTGAGTGGCTGAGAAAGTGAGTGGGAGAGTAAGTACATATTGAATGAGTGCAGGATTCAACATGCTCCACTCACGCAACCAGTCGCCAAGTAATCCAATCGGTCTATTTAAAAAAAACTAACATTAACAACAACAACAACCACAACAACAACAATAATATCAACAACAACAGTAACAGCAGCAACAACAACAACATCATCAACAACAACAACCATCTCCACAACAACAACCACAACATCAACAACAACAACAACAACAACAACAACAACAACAACAACAACAATAACATCATCAACAACAGTAACAGCAGCAACAACAGCATCATCAACAACAACAACAACAACAGCAACGTTGACAACAACAACAACAACATTTCCAGGTACACCTGGCTGCGTCAGAAGTCGGAGCTCGAGGAACTGAGGAGTATGTCAGACGAGGAGCAAAGTGCATTGGATGTCAATAGACGCTATTTTGGATTAGTGAAAGAGCAGAGCACGTTACCGGAGCACAAAACCAAACACAGACTGCTCATCATACAACCGCATGCCAGACCTGGTGAGTGAGTGAGTGAGTGAGAGAGTGAGTAAGTGAGTGAGTGAGTGTGAGTGAGTGAGTGAGTGAGTGAGTGAGGGAGGGAGTGAGTGAGTGAGTGAGTGACTGAGTTAGTGGGAGACTGCGTGACTGAGTAAGAAAGTAAGTGAGTTTATGATTCAGTGAGTGAGTTAGTTCAGGTGCCACCAATATCCATTCGGTAGTTGGTGAGTCAAAATGGTCCTTTGAATCGATGAAACCACCGGAAGCTGAGTTGGCCGAGGCCAAAGGACTCGTTGACGCTGTGCCAGGTTTGTGTTGCTGTTGTTGTTGTTGCTGTTGTTGGTATTGTTGCTGTTTTT
>OZ038447.1:1517470-1527470 GCA_964036265.1 Daptonema setosum | reverse complement strand
TCTACAAATTTTTCAACGTTTTTTTATTGACAGACGTGCGTGCATTTGTGATTCATCTTCTAGGTTTTTGCTTTGGATGAATAAAGTAAATCAAGAACATTCATATTGGAATTTTTTTCGGGTTTATCGATGAGCTTAATCAGAGTTTTTATTAACAATTTATGTTCTTCTAAAACAAATACATTGAAATATAAAAAGAAACCTATTATATCGAAAACGTACACACTTTCCTGCCGAGAACCATTTGTTGAAATTCATATTAGTAACACACCATTTCACTTTATTCACACCATCGACTCGACAGAATAGCAGAATATGAACAAAAATTCGTATTATAATTCATGTGAAGGGAGCCTTCAAAGTCGGTTGCAACTTTTCACCTTTTCGATACCGAAGTTTTGATTTTCCCGTTTAGTTTCAGATAGTAATGGTGCATATAAAAGGTTATTATTTCAAAACTGATCATGTAGGAGCCCCTATTTAGAACTCAGATTGAGCTGGAAATGAGGTATAGAAAAGGTTTTTTAAACCGATTATGAAGGAGCCCACTACTTAGAACACAGATTCAGATGGAAATGTGGCAAAAAAAGTAGTTCGAAATCGAAACTATTTTCGAAACTGACTATGACGGAACCCTCTCTTTATAACTCAACTACTCAGTCATCACCACCCCTGGATCGCGTGTGTTGGGCGGCGATTCGGCGTTTCTTGAAGGCCACCAACGGTTTACCGTCCGCCGACGTGGTGGCTGGGGTCGATTTACCGAATCGGCTGGCCGACACCGGCTGGGTTATCGTCTTTTCGCCGAATTCCACGCGTTCTTCGTCGATCTGCAATCAGTTATTTAGTTGGTTAGTTAGTCAGTCAGTCAAACAGTCAGTCAGTTGTCAGTTAGTGAGTGTATGGATGAGTGAGTGAGTGAGTAGGTTGGTTAGTCAGGTAATCAGTCGGTTAGTTAGTCAGTCCATTGGTTAGCAATTCGTTCAGTCAAACAGTCAGTCGGTTGGTCAGTTAGTTAGTGTATGGATGAGTGAGTGAGTGAGTGAGTTGGTCATTCGGTAGGTTAAGTCTTTTCGCTGAATTCTACGCGTTCTTCGTCTATCTGCAAATAATTAGTTAGTTAGTTAGATAGTCAGTTAGATATAGTTTAGTTAGTTAGGTAGTTAGTTAGTTATAGTGTAGTTAGTGAGTTAGTCAGTCAATCAGTCGGTCGGTTGATCAGTTAGTGTGTGAATGAACGAGTAAACAGAGAGTGACGAGTTAGGTAGTCAGTCGTTTAGTTAGTCAGTTTCAGATTCAGTCAGTTAGTTAGTTTTTTTTCGCCGAATTCCATGCATTCTTCGTCAATCTGTAATTTTACAGTCATCTGGTCAGACAGTGAATCAGTCAATAAGAACCAAATTCACATTTACTATGTGAAGCATGCCAACCTTGGTAACTACATCCTCCGGCTGCACTTTGATGGCGCGTTTCATCGGCTTGTAACCTTTCTTGCCCATCTCACCATCCATGTATTTCGGCCGTGTATGACCCTCTTTGAAACTGGAATGCAAGATGAATAATTGAATAAAAGAAATAGGTAATTAATAAAATAAAATATAATATAATTTTTTCTCTAATTTTCGATTCGAAGAAAAATTCAGCTTTCATGGAAATG
The DNA here is from genome assembly GCA_964036265.1 of Daptonema setosum. Lineage (NCBI taxonomy): Eukaryota > Metazoa > Nematoda > Chromadorea > Monhysterida > Xyalidae > Daptonema > Daptonema setosum. The sequence goes on along the minus strand of OZ038447.1, from coordinate 1,525,813 downwards.
CCCGCTTAAGAAACCACCCTTTTCACCCATCACATCACATCACGATCGCGTCAAACGAAAGACTACGTCAAACTCATATTAATTAAACATCATCTATGTGTGACCTAACTTCATTATTATAATTTTTAAGGTAACAGAACCAAGCGAAAAAAAACATTCTAAATATATAGAATATACAAAAGCGAGTCTTCATCAGTCAGTGAAAAGTGTCAACCTATGTTTGAACGACTGTTTCTCCGTTTCGGCCACCGTTGTCCACTGTCCGAACGGCGTCTCGCCGGGCTTTCCGCCCTGAAAATGCAATGACCGCAAATAACATTGAATATTCAGTTAATTTCAAGGACTAGCGGACGAAAACGGGTGGGAAAAATAGAAATTCCCCTTCCATGGCTTCTTAAAAGTAGAACTTGTTCCCAAGGAGTTGAAAAAAAGACCTTAAAACTGCCGATTCCCGTCCTCTTTGACGAAATGCCCCTCCCTTATGAGAATTAGCTCGTCCGCCAGTGGATAGTCTGAATATGTTGTTGAACAATTTTATTATTTATTTTTATGTCATTATTATTATTTTCTTATTTATTTATTTATTAATAATAAACGATCTCACCTGTTCCTCCGGTTGGCTGTACTTGAGATGATCTTCCTTCTGCCGTTTGTACTCGGCAGCATCCGCATCATCATCATCGTCGTTATCGCTGGATTCTTCAGAATCGCTCTCTTCTTCCTCATCCTCTTCATGATCTTCAGGTTTTTCTTCTTCTCTGTGATAAACTTGATCCTTTTCTCTTTCATCATCATTCTTTTCCCGACCATCATCTGGATGACGTAAAGGGGGTCCGAAACGCTGGAATGAGTGGATGGGTGAGCAAGTAAGTGAGTGAATGGGTGAGTGAGTGAATGAGTGAGTGGCTGGGTGAGTGAGTGAGTTAGTGAGTGAGTTAGTGAGTGAGTGAGTGAGGGAATAAGTGGGTGAGTGAGTGAGTGAGGGAGTAAGTGGGTGAGTGAGTGATTGAGTGAGTGAGTGAGTGAGTTAGTGAGTGAGTTAGTGAGTGAGTGAGTGAGTGAGTGGGATAGTGAGTGAGTGGATGGGTGAGTGAGTGGATTGGTGAGTGAGTGGATGGGTGAGTGAGTGAGTAAGTAGGTGAGTAAGTGAGTGAGTGGATGGGTGAGTGAGTGGATGGGTGAGTGAGTGGAAGGGTGAGTGAGTGAGTGAGTGAGTGAGTGAGTGAGCTGTTTGATTGATCAATCGAAATGGCTACGCAATGATTGGCTGAAATTTTGAGTTTCCGACCGAGTTACTATACCAAACGCTCAAACGGCCTCTGACTGACTGATTCATCGACTATATGAATGAAAGTTAAGTTAGATGCACCATAATCAAAGACGTGGATAAGACTGGACAAAACGCCTGGAGAAATTCAACTATTTGATACCAAAAAGTTAGCCGGATAATGATAAAGTATGTGCATTGGTCATCAACAACAACAACAGCAACAACAACAACAACTATAGTCATACAAAGCAACCAACATCACCACGATGCTGCGTGCGGTCCTGCCATTTTCGGAGGGCTGCCTCGCGAGCTGCTTCCTCCTCCACATCGCTTGGTTGTTTCTGGAAACGGCTTTTTGTGGAAATATAACTTTTAAAACTAAAAAAACCTTCAAAAATCAAAAAAGGAAAAAAACTGTGTTTTTTACCGGAAATTTTTTTGGGAAGGCTGGGGGAAAAACGAAGAATTTCACAATGATTGCAAAAATTTTAATACCAACATGCGATCGCTTTGGTTTCTCTTCTTTTGTATCCAGAGCGGCCGCTTTTTCCTGATCGGCGAACGTGAGGAAACGCTCCTTCGGCGCTGTCCAGCTCGTCTCTGAAAATATAGCCCTCAACTCACTCACTCACTCACTCACTCACTCACTCACTCACTCACTCATTCAGCCTCATAATTGATAATAAGAAAAAAAACTAAGTTCGGTTCTCTAATTTTTATCAAGACTTTTTGGTTCTAATAACATGGTTCTGTCTGATAATCCAGTACTTGAGAAGCCAGAACTTGATTCTCAACTTCATCCGTGTGGTTTCTTCTTATAATTCATTACGAGGCCTATACTTCCAAATTCGCTATTGACATGCAGTTGGTAAAAAAATGTTGGAACTCACCTGAAAAATAACATAAACTTAGCTACACTTTTTTCGGAAGAACTTGAAATTTTTACCAACCGCCCGTCTGCATATTCCAGTAGTAGATCTGTCCTTCGTCACTTTTGGCCATCGCCCAATGAATGTGGGCCGGCTGGGGCGCGACGGCGGATGGTTTTGGCACTCGGCTGGGGTCCAGCTGGGCACGAGGCGCCGGGGATGGTCCATCTGAAAGAACATATCAATCTTCTCAAATTCTTTTTTTCACTCTTGATTAATCAAAAAGCTGATTATGACAAACCAAAAGAAGAAACATAGAGATTTTCTTTAAAATAATTGAATGACTGAATGAATATGATATCGATTGACTGCCTGAATATGTGATTGATTGACTGACTGTATATGTGAGTTTCTGAGTCATTATGCGATTGATTGACAGACTGAATAGTGATTGATTGACTGACTGAAAAAATCATTATTTAAATAAATAGGCGATTGATTCACTGACTGAATAGAATAGTGATAGATTGACTGAATCAGTGATTAAGTGACTGAACAGGTCATTGATTGACTGACTGACAATTTGATTGATTGACTGACTGAATGTAATTGATTGATTGTTGACGGACTTATGTCCACTGGACTGCATATGTATATCATTGATTGATTGATTGATTAACTTAACGTGCACTAGACAGACTGACTATCTAATTGATTGATTGACCGACGGAATGTGCAATTGACTGACTGAATATGTAATTGAATGATTGATTGATTGACGGAATATGCAACTGACTGAATAACTGATTGGGCATCATTGATTGCTAACATTCAGTGCCGGAGGACTCGCCATGCAAACTGCGATCGTAAGCCGCCGCTATCTGAAAAATATTCATTATAACATTATCAATTGATTAGGAGACTGAGATCGAAATCACGCAATGTTTCATGAGTGATTTATTGAAAAAAAATTATAAGACCCCAATAACTCTTTCACCATCAATTATGGACAAATATTCGCATTATATAATTTTTTTGCCATTGATTATCCTAAAATTCATGTTTTCAATCAGTACTTTATCCGTCCCCAATTGTGATGAATCTTGTGTGAGCAAAACAAAACAAAACAAAAAAATACATAATTTCAATTTAATAAAACAGAAAACGCCAATAATCAACCAGGGGATTTTTATTTAGATCCTTTGAGTATGATGCTAGAGCTCCTGCTTCCATCGCTTCGAGCACGCTCATCGTTGCTGCCTCTGATTTCGCCTTTTCACGACTGCTGTGACCGATCTATAGATAGAGAAATAATGAGTGAGTGAGTGAGTGAGTGAGTGAGTGAGTGAGTGAGTGAGTGAGTGAGTGAATGAAAAAGTGAGTGTGTGAGTGAGTGAGTGAGTGACTCAGTGAGTGAGTGAGTGACTCAGTGAGTGAGTGAGTGGGTGAGTGAAATTCACTGATGCACTGATTGAATGCGAGACGGACACTTTTCAAATACATACTACAAAGAAATAGACAACGATGAAGTTTCTGTTTCATCACTTAGCTCATGTTCTCACTACAGCTCTCTCGGACTTTATGCTTGAGAATCAATGAGACACAAAAAAACTAATAAATAAAGTCTTTTATCAGTAAATAAACGACCGACATCTTTGAGTTTCTGCTGTACGTTATTACTTTGCCTTACTTACCTGATGTTTTTAATTTTTTCTCATGGTCATTGTTTTTCTACATCATGTCATGACCATGAGAAAGAATATAATAAAAATATTGAATACGTTTATCAGTAAATAAACGACCAACATCTTTCAGTTTCTGCTGCACAGCCGCTTTATGCCGCATACCAGATTCATGATGTCGTATTACATTCTTATTACCGGACATCCAACATTTGCACAGATCGCAAAAGTGCTTCTCCTGCGACTTCCACACGTCTGCCATAATTGCCGATTTATAGGGTTTTCGAACCTCCTGCAAACAATGAGATAAAGTAAGCCATTGTATTGAAGTGTTGCGAATTGAACGATCGATTATTATAGAATGATTTTCGATCGCGAAATATAACGTTATTAGCTTTAGGAGGATGGTTGAATAAAAACTTGTCTGTCGTCGATAAACCTGGTTGTGTTCCTGGAATTAGACAAATGGAGGCCTATAGTTTACAGAAAGCATCAAATGATTCGTTAAAAAGTATGAAAATATAACCGTTTATTTAGAAAACAATTTGAATATAAAAAAACTTGAATTTATACCGACGCTAACGGCGGTCGTAAAATAAAAAATCCGCAATCAAAAGTGAGTTTTTCTAAATCTCTTCATTCACATCAAATATCTGGTTGAGCTCGTGGGGTACATAAAGAAAACGTTATTTGGCCCCATACACGTCCAAATCCTGGCTAATCTAGATTACCCTAGGTTAATCTTTTTTGTAGTGTACAAGTATGCCCATGGCTATCTTGATTAACCTAGGTTAATCTTGATTAACCTAGGTTAATCTTTGCGTTCATTTGTTCGAATGCTTGAGGTAAAATGTTTTCTTTGAAATAAATTTGGTGTAAACGAAATAAAATCTTACGAGTAATCGGTTGGGTCATGCTGATCGTTGGGCCTACTTACAAAAAAATTTCAGGTCCAGAAATATATTTATTCCTGATAAATTTTGATAATCAAGTTTTCGCACAAATGAACGCAAAGATTAACTTAGGTTAATCAATATTAACCTGAGTTAATCTTTTCGCAGTGTATTTTGATAGGAAAATGTATCCTAGGTTAATCAAGATTAGCCAGGATTTGGACGTGTATGGGGCCTTTCTCTGGTTGTGTCGCATATGAAAAAGCTTGAATTTAATGGAGTATTGAAAAAAATGACAGTGGTGAATTTACTGACTACTTATCAAATGAAATATTTGTTGAACTATACCAGAATTTGTCAAAATATGGTATAAAGTGGAAGGTTCACTGGGTTGAGAAAAACGGACCGAAAAGAAACTGACTGACCGACTGACTGACTCACTGACTCACTTACTCACTCACTCACTCACTCACTCACTCACTCACTCACTCACTCACTCACTCACTCACTCACTCACTCACTCACTCACTCACTCACTCACTCACTAACTCACTCACTCACTCACTCACTCACTCACTCACTCACTCACTCACTCACTCACTCACTCACTAACTCACTCACTCACTCACTCACTAAAGCAATATTTGAACGACTGAATGAAGGACTCATTGACTGAATAACTCGTTTATTAGTTGGTCACTCAATTTACTGACTAGTTGGTCCGTCAGTCAGTCAGTCAGTCAGTAAGTCATTCTGTTGTTCGAATGTGCAGGCTTACGAAGATTTAGTCAGTTAAATACACATGTTGTTTCTGCAAGCACGAATATTGCCCAAAAAGTTTGATATCAAACATCTCTAGCCTCAACTGAACTCGGTTGACACCATAGTTTATCACAGTAGCAAAATTCCAAACCCCAAAAGTTTTCCTAATAATTTCACTGAACGCCGAAATTTTCTGTCACCAAAAATTTATTCCATATGAAGTTTTACTGACCATTAACCTCCGATTACCTATCGTAAGGCTGGCTTGTCCGAGCGGCAGCGAGGACAAGCGCGTTAGGCCCGCGCAGCGGTGGGTTTTCAGTGGTTATTCACCTTAGTATGCACAAATAAAATATCGTATGTGGGGAAAATTCTAGGAAGTTTTTTGGTTTTCGGAAATATGCATCACAGTATACTCCAACTTTCAACTTTTATTCAGTTTTCGCTCCATAATGGCAACGAGGAATATCAAGTCACAAAGTGAAATAACGGTATAAATACTTCCTAAATTACAATCACCAAGACAAAACTGAATGAATATCACAACAATTACATAAAAATGATAACTGATTGGTATAACAAGAACGATTCAAGAACCATGGACAATGGAATGGCTAAATGTGATAAAGATATGAAAGAACTGTTTATGATAATAATTGTTTGAGATGAAGTGAAAGATTAGGTCTGTTGATTTTATGTAAAACAAACAATAATAATCGATTGAGTATAGGTTGGTAAAAAAAATAACATGTTTACCAATGAGTTCGGATATGAATTTTGTATTGTTGACTGTTTTAGCTTGATCAGGGTTTCTTGTTGGTAAAAATTAATTGTGCATGTCGGTTACGCACATATGCAATGAATTAAGCGCAATTTTTGTATGTTTTCCAAATGTTATGTGAAAAAGTATTTAACTTCTCGAAATTTTGAAAGCGCGCCAAGAGCAGATTTGATTACAAACTGCACCTCAAAATAGTTTTGGCTAATTTGTAATGAGCGCATCAACACTGATTGACTGATGTTTCAGTGTAAGACATTTTGAGGTAAAATTTTTGCTTGCAGAAAATACGGGATTTATTCAGTATACCATTCCGTCAGTCAGTCTTTTTATGTCATTTTGTCGATCACTCAGTCTGGCATTCAGTCAATCAGTTGATCAAATCTTCAGTGAATCAATCCGTAGTTTATTCAGTCAGTCCATTAGTCAGTCAGTCAGTCATTCATTCCGTCAGTCTGTAGTCCGTCAGTCAGTCAGTCCGTCAGTCAGTCAAGTTTTCCTCCTTTCTACTCTTTTTTCTACTAGAATTTCATTATGTTCTACTCCTGTAGTTTTTCAGTATTTCGTTTATGCCGAAATAAAGTACAGATTTAGCTGAATGTTATTCGTAAGCCGAAGCCTGTTAAAGCCTGTATGTTGATTCTGCAAGCAATAATATTGCCAAAAACGTCTGATAATGAAACATCACTAGCATCAACTCAACTCGGTTGACACCACAGTTTACCACAGTAGAGCATGGGGTGATGATTATTGTCTGATGTTTCATTATCAGATGGTTTGGACAACATTTTTGCTTGCAGAAACAACATACCTTTACATAAGCATGGAAAAAAAGCGAACGACAAAATCATTAATGATGATCTTGAAAACATGAGAAAACGAATAATTCCAAGCCAAATGAGTGAAAAAAACGTATATTCCAAAATTACAATCATGAGAAATGAAATTAAACGAATATCACAAGAATTATAGTTAAAGAAAACGGGCTTGTATGCAGGGGTGGGCCGGGTTTTTCGGCACTTTGCAGGGGGTGGGGGGGTAGAATTTTGAAATCTCAGTTTACCCCCCCCCCCACCCCGAAAAGTGGGGGGGTAAGGTCGGGTAGGGGGGGGGTAGGAAAAAATTTTTTTCGCGAAAAAGCCTTGTTTTTTGCTTGTTTTTGCTAAAAAATCTTCTATTATAAGGTATAAACATCACATGTACCGGTTTTTTCAGGTTTTAACCAAGAAAATTGACCCAGAAAACGTGTTTGTTCGAAAAAAAAATCTCACAGCCAAAATTTTTTGAAAAATAAGCCTCAAAATCGAGGTTTTGAGGCCGATTTTCTCAAAAATTTCGAGTAGGGGGGGGGGGGGGAGGGGGTAGGCGACCTAAATTTTTGTCTAGGGGGGGGGGGGTGCTACCCGCCGACCCTGAAAAGTGGGGGGGTAACCCCCCCCCCTACCCCCCCCCCCCCAGCGGCCCACCTCTGCTTGTATGCATAACGGGAACCGGGAATTACTGAATGACTGACTGACTGACTGACTGACTGACTGACAGACTGACTGACTGACTGATTGACTGACTGACTGACTGACTGACTTACTGACTGACTGACTGACTGACTGACTGACTGACTGACTGACTGACTGACTGACTGACTGACTGACTGACTGACTGACTGACCGACTGATTGACTGACTGACTGACTGACTGACCTGTCCTACTGACTGACTGATTACTGATCCGTTATTTGATCGATTTCTCAACTAATCTACTGGTCGTAAGACTAAGAACTCACAGCGAGTTAAGGACTAAAAGATTGACTGACTGACGGGTTGACGGAATGACTGACTGACTGACTGACTGACTGACTGACTGACTGACTGACTGACTGACTGACTGACTGACTGACTGACTGACTGACTGACTGACTGACTGACTGACTGACTGACTGACTGACTGAGTGACTGACTAAGTGACTGACTGAGTACATAAAGCCCGTATGATATTTCTGCAAGCAAACGTACTGCCCAAACATCTGATAATGAAACATCAGTAGCCCCAACTCAACTCGGTTGACACCATAGTTTAACACCAGATCATAGGG
>OZ038447.1:1512470-1514970 GCA_964036265.1 Daptonema setosum | reverse complement strand
ACTGGACGTGTTAATTTAGGATTAATGTTAGACCACTACGAAAACCCCATTCTGATCTGGTATTAGTGTGCCCTGTTGTCTTTCGTTTCGTAATGAATAATTCCCAGAAATACAAGTCAATATGAAAGCAAGTGGTTTATACATTTATTGAAAGAAGATTTAGTTCTTTTTTTCAGGAACATCGTCGTCAAGTAGGTGGAGCTTGGAACAGATTTCTGCTGAGACGCGATCAGCGACTGACCGGCAATGTCTACTTGACTAATGTTGGTTATTGATATTGATGTTGTTGTTGATGATGTTGTTGTTGTTTTTGTTGATGTTGATGAAGTTGTTGATGTTGTTGTTGTTCTCATAATGTTGTTGTAGTTGATGTTTGCATTTTTGATAATGGTGATGATGTTTTGTTGATGATGCTGTTGTTGTTGTTGTTGCAGACATTCTAGTTGATGTCAGTAGTGTTGTTGTCGTTGATGTTAATATCGTTGAGCATTTGTTGTTAACCATAATGTTATCGTTGACGTTGAAAACTCATTCACGTTTCAGGGCCTGGAATGCATCCCGGACAAGTAGCTTTGGCCACCAACATCGTACTATGTTCACCGGATGTCCAGAAATTTCGTGCGATTTTAGAAGCGGCCTAGGAAAATAGTACTCCCTAAAACATTCTCAATGGCAAAATAGATACTGATGGTTTGAAAAGTTCCAGAAATTTCGTGAACTTTCTGGACAATCGGATAGTAGCCGTTTACCGAAATGATCGATTGATTTTGGTGGTCGGGAAAATTCCAACGAATTCTTAGCAAATTTGTATAAAAAAAACGATTTATTAGGTAGGCTTAAAATTATTTGTGCGGTTTTCCCCGTTACCTGACTGATTTGCCGTGATTATGAATAATATTTTTTCATTATTTATTTAGGATTGTCGAATTCCTGAGAAACTAGTAGTAGTTAACGTTTGAAATGATGGTTGACGTATTTTAACGAGACTTTTTCTGCCGTTGTTCCTGTACAAAATGTATTAATTTAGACTTTTTTCTGCTTTACTATTATTTTTTCTCGTGCTCATAAGTAACATTCTGAAACAAATGATTTTTTTGTGGATGTGTAGATGAATAAATAATTTTAGAGCTCTAATTGTTAGTTGAGGTCGGTAATTGTCATTCGATAAATTAATTTTCAGATTAATGAGCTTAGTTGTTGGATGTTTTGTGTATGGATGCAAAAACTAAAATTTGACTAATACATTGTAGACAGAAAATGTCTGCTTTTGGCGCGCCTTCAAAAATTTCTGAAATCAATTACTTTTTCGCATGTCTTTTGAACCACAAACGAAAGCTTCGCTTAGTTCATCGAAGACATGGTCCACAGACTACAGAAATGTTTTTTTTAACAAGATGCCTTGCTTGAACAAGCTATATTTATGTGTTGTGTTGGATTCAGTGACAAAAAAATCTCAGTAAAACGTGAAGAGCTGGGTCGAAAGTTATTCAAAATGAATGTTAACGAACTGAAGTTTTTTTGAATGAGGTCTAAAATCCTTAACACTCTTGACAGAAGATCAGGCGTTGATAAGAGCAAGGTTGCTTACTGAATATGGCAAATTCATTACACTAGTCAACCTTATTATACACGGTGTCCAAACGAAGCATCACGAGTGAACTATTCTAATAGTATTAACCTTTGCTAAAATAAAAACCCACGTGTTTTCTGAAGAGATTTCAAAACATAAAAAAGTTGTTTTTCCTAATGTGTTGGCTTGGCTAACTCCAATAACAAAATATGTTCCATAACTTCGTTAAGAAAACGTTATGGGAAAAATCCCTTGTCATACCTCGTTTGGACACCCTGTACGTAACAATCAACCACGAATATAATCAATCCATATATTGAAATCATATTAAGGGAACGGACTATCGTCCGTCCCTTGATCAATCAATCAACCAACCAACTAGACGATATCAGTGACATTTTCGAGTCCTGGTCGGTAACGTAACGTAATGCAGCTGGTATGTGGAGTTCGAAGCTATCCAGCTGAAGTTTACAATGACTGACTGATTGACTGACTAACTGACTGACTGACTAACTGACTGACTGACTGACTGGCCGACATACAACCCCATGTCTTGATGCACTCTTAACCGCATACATGGTAATTGGCCAGTACCATTGCTGGATACTTCAAAGCTCCAGCACCCGTCATTCCATAATAGACCACAGTGTTGAACTGAAACCGTGTTGCGCCTGAGCGAGAGTGTGAGTGAGTGATGAGTGAGTGAGTGAGTGAGGGAGTGAGTGAGGGAGTGAGTGAGTTATTGAGTGAGTGAGGGAGTGAGTGAATGAGTGAGGGAGTGGGAAAGTGAAATGTGTAAAAGTAAATTGTGTTTCGTTAGATGAAAACTCGAAGCAAACCTTTGAACTCAATGCAAAAAAATAAATTTGTCCTTTTAACCCCTTTAGTGAATTATGAAGTTACATGCTGTGGCTGAAGCGCCAATGGTAC
>OZ038447.1:1500832-1509770 GCA_964036265.1 Daptonema setosum | reverse complement strand
GACTAGAAACGCTGAAAATTTACGTTGAATTGGTGGAAAAAACTCAAAATCTTAAGACCGCACTTCACTATGACCTATTCGATTATCGTAAAAACAAAATGTATTGAACGGAAATCACATAAAAAACGGTAGCTTAGTAAGCAAACAAACACACTCGTAAAAGCAGCAAACTGATAGCTTACTTTAAGTTTCTTTACCGTCTAAGATAAATGGTGATAAAAAATATCTATATCAGTACAGATTTTTGAACGCAGACTATTATATTTGTGGTAACTTTTTCTGTGTTGTTATACTGATGAAGAGGTACCTAAGTCAACCTGGCATAGCTCGATCATAATTTCACGCAATTGAAACTCAATTCGGAAGGATTTTCCCACACATGTGAGGTAATGAAACATGGACGCTACTTAGTTGATAAACGTTAATGAGTGACTAGAAACAATGAAAATTTACGTTGAATTGGTGGAAAAAACTCAAAATCTTAAAACCGCACTTCACTATGACCTATTCGATTATCGTAAAAACAAAATGTATTGAACGGAAATCACATAAAAAACAGGATGACTGATAAAGAAACTTCTGGTATAAATAGCTGGATTCAAAACGTAGTGGGACAGTATTTCCTAGTATAGCCGATCCAGGGTTTCCTGTTAGCCAAAAACTTGTTTGGCGCGCAGTTTGAATTCAAATCTAAATCTGGCGCGCTTTCGAAATTAAAAAAAAATCCACACGAAATTTGGACAACATACGAAAATTGCGCTTTAACTCATCGCATACGTGCGTAAAGTCTGGTCATAGTTTCTTGTTATAGCTTGGTCAGGGTATCTTGTTACTAATTATTTTCCTGAAAATCTTACACCGGACAATTAATAAGTTGGGCATGTTTAATAACATATTATATGAATGAAGTATGAACAGCTGAAAATTTTGAATAAGTTTGAACACGCGCGCCGAAATTTGAATGCGCGCCAAAAGGATTACGGTAAAAATTTCGGAGTAACGAGAAACTGTGACCAGACTTTACTCCGAAATTATTACCGTAATCCTTTTGGCGCACATTCAAATTTAGGCGCGCGTGTTTAAACTTGACCGAAATTTTCAGCTGTTCACACTACATGTGGACAACCTACTAATAAACAAGCACAACCCATTAAAAGTATACTCAAATGGTTTTCAGAAAAATGTTTGTAACAAGATACCCTGACCAAGCTATAACCGGCTCACAAAATTAATTTTTGATAACAAGAAACACTGAACAAGTTATACATAATTTTTCTCCTAATTCTCCAATTGATTAAGAGACCAAAGCGAAATCATTCCTCTAGCGTATCCATTGTTTCTTGTTAGCCAAAAGGTTTTTGGCGCGAACTTTGAATTCAAATCTGCTTTTGGCGGGCTTTCAATAATTCGAGTATTCTTTTTCACATAACATTTAGATAACATACGAAAATTGCACCTAAATTAATGCATACGTGCGTGAATATCACTAAAAAAATTCGGAAAACAAGAAACCCTGACCAAGCTAAAGTCTGGTCACAGTTTCTCGTTACTCCGAAAGTTTTACCGTAATCCTCTTGGCGCGCATTCAAATTTCGGCGCGCGTTCAAATTTATTCAAAACTTTCAGCTTTTCGCACCACATTTGTATAACATATTATTAAACATGTCCAACTTAGTAAATGTTCAGTATAAGGTTTTCAGGATAATAATTAGTAACAAGAAACCCTGACCAAGCTATAGTGTGATTTTTTACATACAGGGTGTCCCACTTAAAAGTCCGGTTTTGTTTTCCGTCTAATTTTTGCAGTGTTCGACGGATTTCTGAAATTTTTGCGTCATTCGATAGACAATTCTTGAAAATTTTTTTTGCTGCAAACGAAATTCAATTCGGACATTTATTCCGTTATTTATGCCAGTTATACGGAAGCACCCCATTTTGGCGAAAAATGAAGTTTTTTCCTCTACCTTTTCATCATGTTTGATGTATAAACTGAATTTATTACATCTTTCTGCATGTCAGACTATTTATATTTAGTAAGAAGATCACAAATAATCATTTAATATTTTTATAAAACCCAATGAACCTTCTCTAAAAGCAAATGAAAGCCCTTCTTGACTGTTTTCACTAAGATTCCACATTTTTGCGCAAATGCGAGAAATATCGAAAAATATTTCATAGAACAACAATAATTCATATTCTTTGTTTTAAAATTAAAAGAAAATAAGCAAAAACATCGGATTTGAAATTATTTCAAGTTAAAATATTAGTTTTAATTTTTTGAGAAAAAAGGTATTTTTTCAACGTGAAAATTAGGTCTCTTGGTAAATATGGCGTAACTACCGGAAAAATGTGTCAAATTCGAGTTTGTTTCAAGCAAACAAAAATTTCAAGAATTGTGTTTCGAATGAATCTTAAATTTTTGAAATCCGTTTATTTGAAATAAACATACTATTGCGTCCTACCTTTAATTTAAGTAAATTGAAAGTGGTTTTTTGATTTTTTGCTCAAGATTGTAAAACCTTCCTGTTAGCATGAAAAAAACGTTTTATTGCCTTTGCAAAGGATTTAACGAACAAATCAATTTTTTACGAAAAAAAGCTAATTTGAGAACCAAAAATGCTTTAGAAATCCATCAAAATTTTACATGCTCTATTAGCTAAGGTTGATGTTTACACTCACAAGTCAAAATAATAGTATATGCAACAAGTGAAGCAGTCCTCGGGTTTTCCTTCATGCGCAGTTTTCCACGCCATGAGGCGTGACGGCCGCTGTCATTGACTGATCTCTCTGATAATATACATTTATCTAAGTTGACATTTTGATGTTAATCCCTGAAAGTTTCAGCGTAATCAGACATCTGTGTCACAAGATATTCCGCACAAAACTGTTGGAAATTTTTTGAACCTTCCTGTATTTCCAGGAACTACTTGAATAATACAACTTTTTGGAAAAAACTATGAAGTTCATCTGCCTACTTCTGTTTTTGGGATTGGCCGACGCTTTGAAATGCTATTCCGGCGGTTTTACTTACGATAGGTACAGTGGAACGAGAGAGGTAGGTTTTTGGTTCAATGTGTCAATGGTTAAGTCGGTTAAAGCGCTGCTGCTTTACTCATCAGTACGTGGGTTCGAGTCCCATCACCAATTTCAATCAGAACGCTGATGCAACGTCATCTGTCAGTCAATCAATCTGCCATTCAGTCAGTCAGAGGGTCAGCCATGTCGCATACGCGAGAGGACGTGAGCTGTGGGTTTGGGTGTGTTCCAACACTCAGCCGACAGCAAGCGTTCGACTCAAGTATGTAGCACTGTGGCGCGCCGGAAGGCGGCGCCAAAGTGTGCCCGTAAATATGAGGATTCCACCTCGGAATCCTCAGTGTGCAATAAACTGCGGAACTAAAGAAACCTCTCGGCCACCATATGGCATCCGCTCTCTAAAGTCTTCTCGCAACTTTTGGAAAAGAGGCACACTCACCCATGTCTTGTGAAACGGAAATTTTCCCCACCAAGCTGATCCGACTTCAAATCGGCTTCGATCCCCCTTACTGTCAACCCCAGGCAGTCGTCCCCCCTTCGCTGCTCCGAAACAGACCGATTGAAAAATCATCTGTCTAGGACTCGGCTACCCAATCGTTTTATATTCCCCTGGCCTGGCCCCACTGTTTCTTTGGTTTCAAAAAACAACTCTCCGAAATCACTATACGTCCATGCCCAATCTCAAAACAAATCAAAAAACTTAAACTCTATTGGTTTGCGTATGGCCAACCCATTTTATTTTTGACGTAACTATCCTGTGCACTAAAAGAATAACACAAACTAATACACATAAATGTTTTGTGTTCCGTTCATTGAATTAATATCGCATCTGTCCTTTTGACTAACAAATTTGTCACTTTATAACCACGAGTCAACTTGCTCTCGTATGTGTATGATCTACATAACCAAAACAACGTTTATGTACTTGTTCCATTTGTTGACTTATTATTTGTGTATGCATAATGTCAACTAATGTGTGGTCACAACAATCCCGATTGACCCAATAACGACTCACTGCGTACACTAACTGTTTTTTTGTGGACCAACAAAAAGCATGCACTAAACAACAACGTATGTACCCAATAACCACGTACATACATACATACCATTTCCACAATAATGTACCAACTGTGTGTATTCCTGATGGTTTCAATAATAATGAGCGTTTACAATACGGACCTACCCAATAACCTCGTATATACCGAAAAACATTTATGTATACACGATAACCGATCAACTAACCGCATTCAAACAACTTCAAATGTCAAACTAACTGCACATGTACATACGGACTAATAACGAATTTGTCGCACCAAATCAACACTTTTATGCACGATAACCACTCACAAGATTGTACCAACAACATTTCATGATATACCCAATAAATGTACGAACCAACAACCGGTGATGTTCCCAATAATTATTTATGCACCCCTTAAACTGCTAAACAGGCTCATCCGCGCAAGTGCCAATCTCAACTCACTGCACATTCAAGTTTACGTCAGCGTCGTTCCTAACACCCCCCCCCCCAATATTGCCACGTTCTGGTGCACTCAATTAACAAATGTGCCACAACCACCGTCACCCAACCCAATCACGACGCATTACTCAAAAACTGAACACTAACAAAACAACGCATCGCGCCTGTCTGTCTGAAAAAGGGGCATCAATTTATCAACCTGTCACAAAACGACCAACACAAGTTTCCTCCGACGCATCGAGTGGGAAAACAAACAACCAAAAATCTGGGGACCGAATGATTCTTAAAAAGGGACACAACAATGAATGACTGTTTGTATGACTGTCAAAACACGCAAACAAACGTTAAACGGCTCATTATCGTTTGACAATAAAAGTCACAATTGTTTATTTCATAGAACACGTTAACGAGTGACCCCTTGTTAATTGAACAAATAACCAACTGTAAAACTAACAAATTTGCGAAACAGACTATTTGTTCCCATCGTATGATCAATCCCTCCTAACACATACTACTAAAAATGTCCCGGCAGGTGATCCGATCAAAAATCACCAAAACCGTCAATCGGTTAACACAACTAATCACCAACACCGACCTAACAACACCATTGTACGACGACTCAATACCCTTGCATGAACAACTAGAAGAGATAATAGCCTCCGATGCCCGACTACAAGCGGCCCGTGCCGGCATCGAAATGCAACTACATACGTTGCAAAACAATGACCAGTCTTACTTAACATGGATTGGTCAAGTGGACCCATCCATCGCGGACCAAGAAGCACAGGAGTATACAACATTTACTAACCAACCCAATGGTTTCAATGAAACCATAGCAAACGCGGAAGATAAGTTGGTAGAAATCATTCGACTTTCGGCCGAGGCTAAACAGCTTCAGAAAGTGATCAAACACTCTATTGAAATGAGCATGAAAAATGACACCCGAACTAACACTCCTGTTCCGAACGGCCCACAAACAACTAACGTGCCTAACCCATCATCATCTAACACAGTTGCATTGCAAGCACTACCAATGAAAGAGTTTACAGGCAAACTCCATGATTACATGGAATTTATGGAAACTTTTAGGGCAGTTGTTGACGGTAACCAGAAACTCCCCGATGTCCTCAAGTTCCGTTACCTGAAAGCCTACCTCTCTGGCCCACCACTGACCCTGCTCAACGGACTCTGTCCGTCCAGTGCTACATATCATGAAGCTCTCGACATACTCGAGAAGGAGTATGGCAACAAAGGAAGGATCATCGACTACCTGTTCCATGAGTTGGAGAATTATCAACCGAATGACTACTCCAATCATGAGCTCTGGATGATGTCCAACCATCTAGAAGCCATGCTGCGACAACTGAAGTCTTTTGGTCAAGATGTAGAAAGTGATGGTCCACGCCACCTCCTCAGTGGAATTCTCGTCAGCAAAGTACCGGCAAACGTACTTATGCGCATGACCAACAACAGGCCACTCAACGAACGTGACCAGACATGGCCTCCGTTTGAATTCTGCCAGAATCTGCGATATCTCATCCGCGTCGAGGAACGAGTCCAGTCGCGGAACGCAGATACAATGCAAGCTATGAACTGCGATGTCTACAGTTACCCGCAATTGAACAATGAGCCCTCAGATTGGACCCCATACGCACACCCTTACGTCTACGACGACGAACATGCATCTAACATGTCTATCATGCATCATGAACCAGATCACCACTCATATGTGCCTCCATCTATTACATACCGCCATCCGAAAACACCAACCTGTGCTTTCTGCAATAACAGACACTACTCGGACCAGTGTGATACGTATACCACTGTGGCGGATCGTCAATATCAATGCCAATTGCAAAATCGGTGCTTTCGATGTTTATCACCACATCACAACGGACCGTGTCTGCGTATACGGAACTGCTATCATTGCAATAGCCCAGGTCATCATAGCTCCATGTGTCACATCAGGATCAGTGACCAAATGGAGTACCCTGCCGAGCCGACACCCTGTCAATTCACGGAATACGATGAGTTCCCTGAACCCGATGCTCATACTACATACGTGACTGACGAGACAGATCAATATGTACATGAACCGGCAAATATTTCGATGTGCCAACTGATGCTTCCACATCCACGTATCGAACCAGTCAATGACAAAAATACGAACATTCATACTGTCATGCAGACTGCCGAGGTCCTCTCCAGCCAGCAGCATGCAACTTGTGAAGACGACTCTGAACCATGTGGCACCACAGACGAACTACATATTGTTCATACTGATGATCTTTCCAGTCATGAACAAACAGGTGTAGCACAACTGCTGACTCCACCACCGCCCAACAAGAGTGATCAATCAAACATCGAGCACCATTATGATGAACATTCGCTTGCCACTGATGTCAACTCACAAGCAAAGGCTTACACTGCGGGCGATATACCCATCCGCCACACCAACGATGAACAATATATCATCAATCACAGTCAATCAACCAGGCGTCCACTGACGTCTGATTGGGCACATTGCAACACGCCCAATAGAACAGAGTATGATCAAGATGTCGATGAAGCCAATGCCGACATCTACACACCAGTTCATGATGCATCTGAACCAGACATCATGCACACCACCGGTAAAATGTACCTGATTGACCCGAAGAAGGCAAAGCGTGAACACGGTCATGTCAACAATGATCCGTCGGTTCCGCTCAATCATCTGAAACCCGACACAACGTATGTTGATGACTGCGATGGAGGAACATCATCAACTCTACCCTGGCTCTAACTAAAGTCATGAGGACACTGCCTCACGTACAGTTCTCATCGTTTACATTGCGATTGTCATTTCATCGCATGCTATCATTATCTTAATCCTCATCCGATACCACCATCACTGTCAGAATGACGAAGTCAACCACCATATCACTGCATTTGTGGATCACATATCCACATCTTTACTATGCACCTGACATTGTGCATAACGAACAATCACATCCCTCTGTGACACTCGTATGATGCCAACTACCATTGTAGACAGTAACCATGTTGCATCAAAGACCATGTTGAACAAACCTACTTATGTCCCTCAACATCCGACAACTCTACCCCCTCAACGTCCAGCAAACCCCAAACCCCTCACCATCCAATAAACCCTAGCCCGTCAGCGCTCATCCCAACCCTCAACACAACCACAACCACCCACCCCACTCCCCTCCCCTCAAACAGCTCTCTCCCGTCTCATCATCGCTCAACATTGAGCTTACCCATTCCCTCCTGACCCATTTCAGTCCAAGTCCTACACCTCTAAATGTCCAAGTGAATCCTACCCTTCCTCCCTCGTTCGTCAACATCATCCATCCATGCGTGCCAACTCATGTTCAGTATCCGTACCAGTGCCGGTCCAGTGCCGAACCAATGTGCGATCGCATAACCAACAACCAATCTATCAAGCCGTCGAAGAATATCGTGAGCATAGGATTTTATAGTTTTCTTTTTTTCGTTTTTAATAGACCTCATTAGTCTACATTGATCAATCTACCCTAGCTTTTATAGGTTATTTTGTAGGTTATTTTTTGTAAGGTTTGTAAGCAATCGTGACATTATTCATCTAATTTACTCTGAAAGTCTAAACTTCTTAGTTTTTTCACCTCGTTCTCAATTCAATTTACTATTTCGTCAATAACACCAAACCACAAACCTAAACCTACAACATCATATTCTTCATAACTTCTTATATATCATACACTTCATGCAGACTCAGTCTGACAATCACGCTCGATCAACAGAGCTGTCACATTATCATTCAACCTCGCCATATGCGTCATACTCACCAAAAACCAGAACTATTTTCACATGGCTTCAACGTGACGTTACTGAAATAGCCACTTGCAATTGTCATAAATTAGCTAAAGTGTACACCTTTGAGTCAATGCCACCAATATGTATGTTATATTACTGTTAATCTCTGTTTTATTTTTCTAAGTTTTTTTTCACATTTTTATTCCGCTATCCCTACCATATATTTTTTTTATTTTTCTCATCCTCTCCCACCCGTCCCCATTACGTAGAGTAGCTTTTTTTTCTTGTTTCTCTTTCCGCTCTCGCTGTCTCACATTTATGTAACCTCCCTTCCCCAATAAGTCGTCTCTTAACCACAGCGCTTAACGCTATTTATTTGTATTTTCTCTATGGCGGCTTTGGCACCACTTTTCGGCGGGCCCAGTGTCGCATACGCGAGAGGACGTGAGCTGTGGGTTTGGGTGTGTTCCAACACTCAGCCGACAGCAAGCGTTCGACTCAAGTATGTAGCACTGTGGCGCGCCGGAAGGCGGCGCCAAAGTGTGCCCGTAAATATGAGGATTCCACCTCGGAATCCTCAGTGTGCAATAAACTGCGGAACTAAAGAAACCTCTCGGCCACCAT
>OZ038447.1:1460060-1493132 GCA_964036265.1 Daptonema setosum | reverse complement strand
CTCTTTCACACGACCGGTGGCGGAAAAGGAACAAGAGCGGTTCATGACGACGTTAATAATTATATTTTATTCAAATCAAATTCATTTTGTTGTTATGCCAAAGGTGGATACCAAGTCCCAAAAGTGAAACGACGGTCCTCCGATTTACAATGACAATCACTGACTATCAACAACGTTCTTTAATACACCGTGTGTGAGGAAGTATCATGTTTTTTGTTGTTGAAGTTATTCATTATATGTGCGTATCATTTCAGACACATTTCAAGTAAAAATAAGAAGGGCGTAATTTTCGGATGACATGAAAAACATTTAACATCAACATGAATCTGAATTAAGAACTTTCAACCGACGCTTACCTCAATCCATGGAATATTTTCCCCACGAGTCTCCACTTTCCCCACGTAAGTCAAATCGCCGTTACGCGTGACGTCATTTCTTTCCTCATCTTCATCACTTTCCGCTTCTGATTTCATACTCGCGCCATTAGTAGCCCGCTCAGGTTGGCTTTGTGCTCGAACGACAAAGCGCAATCGCGAAATTAGCCAGCACAGGTGCTGCTGAAATTGGGTAGCGGTAAGCTTCCTAGAACCATATTACAAAACAAAATCGTTTGGGTTGGCCTGAGCGCCTGACAACAACAACAGTCACAGCAGCATCAACACTAACAACAACAACAGCAACAACAACAACAATAACCACAACAACAACAACAACAACAACAGCAACAACAACAACAACCACCACAACAATCACAACAACAACAACGAACAACAACAACAAAAGTCACAACCAACAACAACAACAGCAACAACAATAACAACAACAATAACAACAACAACAACAATAAAAACAACAACAAAAGTCACAACAACAACAACAACAACACTAACCCTCCACTGCAACACGTACTCCAGCATCTCTACATCACCATCAATGGCTTCTTCAAATTCGGCTGGTCGCCAGGAGACATGTGATTTCACGATACTCACCCAGTCAAGTTGAGATGCCGTCTGCCAACCTGATGTTTCATAAACAATAAAAAATATTAAAGCAGTGACCGGTGATATGATAAAAATCATGATATTGTTAGAATTAAGGTAAATAAGAATGATACTTCAAAATTTTTTAAAAGTAAACGTGCATGAAAAGCCTATGCTTATGAAACATGCTAGAGATCGATAGGATGGGGCTAGTCAGCGATATCCGCGAGAATTTGATTTCCATGGGAATAAATTAAGGTACCTTCACTTGATTTATCACAAGAAGTTATGGGTTTTCATGGAATTAATTTTAATGTAAACCAAATTAAAACTGGGCAAAGTTTATTAACGCTTTCCAACCTAAATATCGGCAGACAACCAAACAAGCTGAATGACAAGAAAGTGAGGTTTTACGATTCGAAAGCAGTTTACGAAGTCGGGCACTCAGTTGACTGGTGGCTGGTATGCTGGACGGATACAGACTGAAAAATGACATAAAAATGAATGGCTGGTTGTTTTTATTAAAATAATCAGGTATAAACATTGTATACATTGTTTATATCCTCATAGTGACTGTGTGAGTGAGTGAATGAGTTTTTCATTGAATATTCTCACGATCAATGATAACGAGAAGCACGCTGGCAAAGTGGAAACGGATGTAGCTAGGGTGGACGTTAGTATACTAGATTTGTGACTTTATAACTAACTTTGCTATAGTGGCAAAACAACTGAACAAATTTGACTTTCTGACTCACCGAATTAATGGCAGATTTAAGAAATTTGATTATATTTTTTTACAAAACCTCAATAAAATCATGATCGTTCGTTACCTCCACTGGCGGACGAGCTACTCCTTTGAGGGGAGAGGAATTTCGTCAATGAGGGGGCATACGCAGAAACTAGGTTAACTTTACCTACACTTTAGGGAACAGTTTCTACTTTTTGAAACCGCCAAAGAGGGGAGAATTCACTTTTCCCACCCTTTCCGGTTTTCTTAAAAATACTTACCGAGAAACAGTAGACAACGTTCGCCCGATTCCATGGGCAAATCCGGACTTCTGATCGTCGGCCCGTGCGAGCAAGTCCAACAGTCTAAAAACGAGAATCATTATTAATCCGGAAATTTTTGAGCCGTCAAATTTTTTTTCTAATGATCTGAGTAGTTTTTTCTAATAGTATATATAGCTCGGTCAGGGTTTTTTGTTATAAAAAATTTAGTTTTGCGGGCTGGGTACGCACGTATGCAATGAATCAAACGCAATTTTTTCATGTTGTCCAAATGTTATGAGGAAAAGATTTTATTTCTCAAAAACTAGAAACTGCGCCAGAAAACGGAGTTGAATTCAAACTGCGCGCCAAAAAGAAACCCTGGATCAGCTGTACCTGTTTCAGTAAACGAACCTGTTAACTAGAAGCAATGCATGTGATTCGAAGTGGTCGAGATGACAGCAGGATTGAAGGCAAACCAGAGATGGTAGAACTTGAGACGGTTGGTCGAGCTACAGATACGGGGCATTATTAGATAAAAACAAAAACAACAACAGCAGCAACAACAACAACAACGAACCTTCGGGCATAAGTGTCGAACCACGCGGTCAAGATGGGAGGGGTTACGTTTGAATGGAGTCATCCGTTTACTGAAGACCTGTGGAGAAATGTCCAAGTTGAAATCGGAAACAACATCAACAGCAACAACAACAACAACAACAACAACAACAACAACAACAACAACAACAACAACAACAACAACAACAAAAAACAACAACAACAAAAACAACAGCCACAACAACACCAGCAACTACAACTACAACAACCACAACACCAACAACAACAGCAACCACACATGATTACCAAAAAAATTTACCGCATTTTTTTGAAAATTTTCGGAAACTTAAGTAAAAAAGTATCTTTGGGCTCACCCGAGTGTCAGTAAGGCGATAGTAAGGGCTAAAATGACGACATATCAACATATAAAGGGGAAAATTCCGAATTTGTCAACAACAACAATGAAATTAACAACAACCACAACAACAACAACAACAACAAACCTTATACACAACTTCCAGCAATCGCTCGTTCATCAGTGTGTCCAACGCTTCCAAGAACTGGTTCAACCCGGTATCATCCAGTTTCAAGTCGTTATCACTGCCGGATGTGCTGGGCTCGGTTTTGTGGCCGGTCAATGACGTAACACCTGATTTTATTATTGTATTTTTGGATTAATCAATAATCGATATTAGCAATGATAATTCGAATAAACAAAAAATCTTATAACATTTAATCAATTCATCATCAACAACAACAACAACAACAGCAACAACAACAACAACAACAACAACAACAACAACCAACCAACCATTCAGCACCAGTTGCTCATCATCAACTCGCTTGATCGTTCTCAGTGATGGTTGCTTACACCGGTCACTGCAGCCAAGTCAACAACAGCAACAAAATCATCAACAACAACAACAACAACAACAACAACGACAACAACAACAACAACAACCAACCATTCAGCACCAGTTGCTCATCATCAACTCGCTTGACCGTTGTCAGTGATGGTTGCTTTCGCCCGGCCACTGATGCCAAGTCAACAACAGCAACAACAACAACAACAACAACAACAACCACAACAACAACAGCAACAACAACAACAACAACAACAACCAACCATTCAGCACCAGTTGCTCATCATCAACTCGCTTGACCGTTGTCAGTGATGGTTGCTTTCGCCCGGCCACTGATGCCAAGTCAACAACAGCAACAACAACAACAACAACAACCACAACAACAACAGCAACAACAACAACAACAACAACCAACCAACCATTCAGCACCAGTTGCTCATCCTCAACTCGCTTGACCGTGGTCAGTGATGGTTGCGTTCGCCCCGCCACTGCAGCCAAGTCAACAACAGCTACAACAGCAACAACAACAACAACAACAACAACAACAACAACAACAACAACAACAACAACACCAAACCAACCATTCAGCACCATTTGCTCATCAACTCGCTTGACCGTTGTCAGTGATGGTTGCTTACGCCCCGCCACTGCAGCCAAGTCAACAACAGCTACAACAACAACAACAACAACAACAACGTCAACAACAACAACAACACCGAACCAACCATTCAGCACCAGTTGCTCATCATCAACTCTCTTGACCGTTGTCAGTGATGGTTGCTTACGCCCGGCCACTGCAGCCAAATCCACCACCCCATCATTACGTGCATAAAGTTTGTGATCTTTGATGTAGTGCAGCTTGGGCAGGTCAGGTGTGTTGTGACCGAAGACGCACTGGAATAAAGATATTTCAGGAATCAGAACAGAAAACAAATTTTATAATGACGGACTCATTCAATGGCTAACTGAGTGAGTGGCTGTTGAGTTACTGACTGAAATGAAAGACTGATTTTGTGAGTGACTGTTTGAGTGATTAACTGACTGTTGGATTGACTAATTGCCTGAGTTATGGGCTGTGTCAGAGGTGGGCCGCTGGGGGGGTTACCCCCCCCCCCCCACTTTTCAGGGTCGGCGGGTAGCACCCCCCCTAGACAAAAATTTAGGTCGCCTACCCCCTCCCCCCCCTACTCGAAATTTTTGAGAAAATCGGCCTCAAAACCTCGATTTTGAGGCTCATTTTTCAAAAAATTTTGGCTGTGAGAATTTTTTTTCGAACAAACACGTTTTCTGGGTAAATTTTCTTGGTTAAAACCTGAAAAAACCGGTACATGTGATGTTTATACCTTATAATAGAAAATTTTTTCTACCCCCCCCCCCTCTACCCGACCTTACCCCCCCCCCACTTTTCGGGGTGGGGGGTAAACTGAGATTTCAAAATTCTACCCCCCACCCCCTGCAAAGTGCCGAAAAACCCGGCCCACCCCTGGGCTGTGTAAACAGTGAATGATAAAAAGTATTATTACTTATTTGGTAAACATAACTGCATTTTAATGTTAAACGGTTTAACTGCATTTGAACAGTTAAGAAAACAGAAACAACCGACCGGCAATCGATACTGTTGCAATGCCATGTTAACATGTTGTGTACTGACACTCGACTGTCCGTATCGGGCACAGATGCGACTGGCCAACGTCATCACCCGATCCACGCGATCCGTTACGTGCTCGCTGAAGATGAAAGAAAAACTGAATTTTAAGTAACAGAAAGAACGTTATAGAGGTAATATGTGTTTTGTTATTATTATTTTTTTCATAATTACATCAAGAATAGATGCCACCAAATTGCATGTGTTTTTTTTTCTCCAACGATTTGAAAGTGTCCGAAAAACATAATTAATTCTAAATGCGCTACAATTACTTCTCCGAGTCACAAGATACCTCGGATCGACTATGATCAGAACCACCAAGAACAATGCTGCACATTTAGATTCACTCTTCCCATAATAAATTCCAAAGGCATCCTGCATCTCACTTCGAGAAAAAAGTTCCGAACCCGGAACGTCAGTTTTGTAAATTCATCCTCTTAACCACTAAACCAACTAACCCTACGGCCTCCCACGCCGCTTTCGTTAGTATATCGGCATTGACCTGCTGAGTACCGGCCAAGCATTGCACACATTCCACGGATATAATCGGCTTGTCCGTTGATGTGGTGCTCATATTAAATACTGAAAATTATTTTGACACAAAAACGGAAAAAAATCCGATTTTTTTCTAAATACCACTGTTTTCCATATTTTTACCCATAGCTTATCAATAATTTTCCAAACTTTTTTTGGCGCGCGTTCTTCCGATTTTGTGTCCCAAAATTGTTTATTATTGAGTTTTTTAAAGTTCGAAAATTGAAATTTCTTGAAAGTTAATGAACGTAAATATGAGCCGATTCTCGGAAAGAAAACGGATTTCAAATTTCAATAATACCGAATTCGACCATCATTTAATATGTATCAGATTTATTTCAATTATCAAGATAGAAAGATCTAGACGACACTATGGATTTAAGATCATATAACATAAAGTTTCTCATAAACATCCAATCGCATAAGAACCTGGAATTCAGATAATACATTTTCGCATATTAAACATTAACAAGACAAACAAAACAATTAAAAGGTAACCGAGTTGTTATATGAAAACACTAATAAAACAACGAATCAACAAAACCCGTAACTGTTATTACCCAGCCGAAAATATGTTCTTCAAAACATTCAGAGGTATAAAGAAATTCAAAAAAATGCGTATTTTTTCACACAGAAAAAAGAGTATAGATAAAAAATGCAACAATAGTAAGGCAACAATTTCAACTAGCGATTTAACTAACTAATAAAAGTTTTGATATAAAATTGTTGGTGACAAGGGCAAAAACGATAGCTAGATTTAATGAACAAAATCCAGAAAAATTTCCTGATGTTCTTCGATAACTTTTCATACATGTTTATTCTATTCAAAAATTACTACTCCAAAATGGAACAAACATGAAATAAAATGATATAACCACACACTGGCGGACGAGCTAAACCTCCAAAGGGAGGGGAATTGCGCTGAAGAGGGGGACTTGTCAGTTTTCACGTCATTTTACCTACACCTTAGGGAACAAATCCTACTTTTTGAAAATGCCAAAGAGGGGGGAATTCCACTTTTTGGTTGGTACCTCGTCCGCTAGTGTAACCACATGAGACTAGATCGAACCGACTCACTGACAAGGGTTGCTAAAACTTTTTAATCACCGAATTAAATATAATGGGAGCATAATGATAATCTGCAATCAAACAAAACAAAATAAACTTAACAAAAACCCATATTTGTTGCGCACGAAAACAAATTTAACGAAAAACAAATCATTGACTAGAAAAATTAATTTCGTCGAAATAACTTCTGTTTATCCGCAAATTATCGTCATGCGAATTTTTTTCATTTATTAGATGCATAATTTAATATTATAAAAAATCATTTCTTAAAAATTCAAAAAAAACTTAGTTTTTAGTTAAAGTTTTCATACATCCCGTTCGACGGTCAGCCAATCGGCCCGCGATCGGGTATAGCCGATGGCCAGTCGCAGCCGATCCAGCACCATCGACGAATCGGTCGGCTGATCCAAGTACAGGGTGGCCGATAATGCCGTCACACAATCCAGTAGTCGACCGAACGCATGCTTGAACGCTTCGTATGCTTCCTGAAAGATGGAGAAAAATTTATTATTTAGCTTCATACTTTTTGTTTCGTTAACCAAAAAAAATCTACGCTTCCTGAAACATGATTTTTTTCATGAAGCGATATTTCTCGTAACTTGATTTCACCGAAAAAAAATTGGCTGCAGATGATGATTCGAACTCAATCGGTACCTATTGAGCGTTTTTATTACACAGAAAAATTGGTGGCGTGCAATTTGAATTCAAATTTGATTTTGGCGCGCTTTCAAATTCAAACTCCACTAACATGGACCACTAACCGTGGTTGACTGACTGGTCAAGATGACAACGAGTCCGACGAGTTTCATGGCCAAGACCAGATTATTGGCGGAATCACGTACCTCCGAAGCATTCCACGTCGAGCTGTCCGAATCCTGAAACAGGGTTTGATATAGCGTATCCAGGGTTTCTTGTTGGTCGAAAACTTTTTGGCGCGCAGTTTGAATTCAAATATGTTGTTCAAAACTGAATTCAAATCTGTTTGTGGCGCGCTTTCGAAATTTCGAGAATTAAATACTTCTTCTTCTCATAACATTTAGAAAACATGCAAAAATTGCGTTTAATTCATTGATTACGTGCGTAATCGATCTGCAAAACTAATTTTTGATAATAAAAAATCCTGACCAAGGCTATACAAAATATACACAGATTTTCCATTTTAGGTTGCATTCAGGTTTCAACAGTACCTGAAACAACACGATACAGCCTCGACTCTAATAAAAACGTTTCGATCAGCACGAATGACAATTTGAAAAATCAAACCAATCCTTGTACATCTAAAACTTGCAAAACATGTAATCATATCAACAAAAACTCTACGATCACGTCAAACACCACTCGAAATAAATACACCACACATGGACAAGGTATATCAACTTGCAATACCACGAACCTAGTTTACTGCATCGACTGTACACTTTGCGGACAACAATATGTGGGAGAAACTAAACAAACCCTCAGAGCACGTTTTGGACAACATAAAAACGATGTAATCCACAATAACAAAAATACCTTACTGGTTAAACATTACAACTCTGTCAACCATTCGTATGAGCACATTAAAATAAGAGTCATCCATAATGGTTTTGATAATAACCAACAAATGAGAGAAGCTGAGTTCAAATGGATACAAATTCTCAACACGGCTCACCCTTTTGGCCTTAATGACAACATAAAGAAAATCGGTAACATCACAAACATTGACATTAACACCATCAATGCAAAAAACAATCCCTTCTTCCAAGTTAAAACCAGCTCCCGCCACAGAGGAAGAAGGAAGAAACGGAGAAGTACGCGAAAAATAAATCTGCAAAAAGCTGAACAGTTACTTCTCGACTTGAATAAAGAAAAAAATTACGAAATCTTCAAGAAATTACATTTATGTAACATAAAAACTCTGAACCACGCAATGAAAGTCGCTTATCAATTCAACGATCAATCAATTCGTTTGATTATATTTGCCTACATGTTGGGACACTTTGACCTCAAACTAAAACAACCAAATGAAAACACACCAGTCATCATCAAAATTCCGTTCAAAAACGAAATTGTAGAACGACTTAAAATTAACTCACTTTTTAATAAAACTTACGCCATTGACCTACTTGACCCCAGAAAACCAATACGAGTCATGGTTCAATACGAATACAA
Organism: Daptonema setosum; assembly: GCA_964036265.1. NCBI lineage: Eukaryota > Metazoa > Nematoda > Chromadorea > Monhysterida > Xyalidae > Daptonema > Daptonema setosum. Next base: position 1,484,346 of record OZ038447.1, on the reverse strand, counting down.
CCCGACTCTCGGACAACAATCATGCAATTATAACAGATTCTTACGATGTCTAAACATGACGAACCCACAAAAACCACAATGTTACTGCAACCATTATCCTACTTTCATCGATAGAAACCATGGTCATGTAATAACCGGTGACATAAATATCAGGGTACCGTTCAGCTGACCGAAAATCATGTCACCGAATTTCACCTCACCGAATTCAAGTCACCGAATGTTAACCCACCGAAAATCAGCTCACCGAATGGTTAACTGACCGAATGGTCAACTCACCGAAAATTACCCCACCGAATGTTGGCTGACCGAATTTGAAGCCACCGAATGGTTAGCCGAACGAATAGTCTACTCACCGAAAACGGGGCTCACGAAATTGGTTTGACCTTGCGAATCAGCGGTTGAGGGTCAGGGGTTGTGCTGTTTAATTTTGTACTAGAACTAGGGGTGGGGGAGTCGTGTTGTGTAATGTAACTCCTCTCCGCTGATTCTCGTTGATGGAAAAACCAAATGTTATATAATGTAGAAACCTAGTGTGGCATACAGTGGCGGACAAGTGGGCAAAGAATGCTAGACTTCTCTTAGAGAGTTGGCACTAAGAAAGTGAGATTAGCACCACGTGTGGTAACAGAAAGGCATAATCAGCAACCATTATGCTTCTTGTGCCCCCTTTCAAAATAATTGCTCGTTCGCCACCGTCAATGGATGTGTGTGTTCCATCCAATGGAGTTGTTAGGCAAAGGCAACTAATAGGCGAAAAACCAAGGTTCATTTAGGTTAGCTACGAGTAGGTTAGGTACTGTTTCTCCTAGCTTCTGAGTGGTGAATGCACTGATCATTGAAACGTTGGAAATATTTCTGAACTCTTTCTATGTAGTCATACGATCGTGCAATCATCACGCGGCCTGATGCGCTACCGGACTTCCTCGTAGTTCAGGCTGGACATGCGATTTTATATTCTTACTTCATACGCTGCCTTTCATCCGCCACTAAGGTGCTAGATTGTTCCTTAATCTGTTGTAATGGCATGTAAATTACCCCCTTTCTCCCCTAAAGCTAATCCGCAAGGTCAAACCAATTTCGTGAGCCCCGTTTTCGGTGAGTTGACTATTCGGTCGGCTAACCATTCGGTGGCTTCAAATTCGGTCAGCCAACATTCGGTGGGGTAATTTTCGGTGAGTTGACCATTCGGTCAGTTAACCATTCGGTGAGCTGATTTTCGGTGGGTTAACATTCGGTGACTTAAATTCGGTGAGGTGAAATTCGGTGACATGATTTTCGGTCGGTTTAAGTGACCCCAAATATCATAACCGATCCCAAATTGCGTCAACTGTTTAAAAACGGACTTAAACACCGTATAAGACAAACTTTTGATATAGATGACTTCCTTAACGAACTAAACACAACATTGGATATTTTCTACACTAAATACAACTATCTTTATCAAGCCACTGAAGAGGATTGTAACAACCACAAACTCTGGATTCTCAGCATGATTAACAGAAATTACAACCGAATTTCGACGAGAACCCACAACTTATATTCTTCAAATCAAAATATTGAATGCTTGAAAGAAATCACAAATAAATTTATTGTTGTACCTATGGACAAAGCAGTAAACAATCCATGTTTCATCTGCAAAACTTACTATTACGAAATAATCAGTAAAGAACTTAATTCACAAGATTCCGCCTATGAGAAACATAATAAAACTATCGAAGAAATCATAGAGAACCACGAAAAACTGTACTTAGATTTGAACATGAATTTAACACCTGAAAACCGACACATACCTATTATTCATGCATTACCCAAACTACACAAGAATCCAGTGAAATTTCGAATGATAGCAGGTGCTTCCACGGCTTCTACTAAACAATTATCTAAAATAGTTCTCAAAGCTCTAATTAAAATTAAAGAACATTTTAAGAACTACTGCAAAATCACAGAAAAACGTTCAAACAAAAAACTATACATATCGATACAAGATAGTGAACAAGTCAGTAATTTTATCACAAACAATAAAACTATGCCGAAATCAGGAAACAGTTTTGACTTTTCTACGTTATACACGGAATTACAACACGAAACGGTACTAGAACACTTGTTTTGGCTTATTGATTTATGTTACAAAAACGCATGTAAAAAAGTACTAGCAGTAAATCGAAGTGATTACGGAACTCAATTTTACACTGATATCGAAACTAACACAGAAAAGTACATTTACTTCGACAACTTCACACTGAAAAACACCATTAAAACACTGTTAGAAAATACTTTTGTCATTTTCGACAAGAGCATATATCGTCAACTGAAAGGTGTCCCAATGGGAGGAAATGCTAGTCCGGCAATTGCTGACCTTACCCTATCAGTTATGGAATATCGTTACCTTAAAACAATCAATATTCCTGCCAATACCGCCCTTTTTCGCTATATAGACGACATTTTGTCCCTAAACTTTGAATTTAAACCTCATTCAATTAAAATGTACGACAAAAGTCTAAAACTCAATAAAGAATGTTTACTACAAAACGGTATTCACTACTTAGACCTTCAACTTTTCAAAAACACGAAAAATATCGTTCTATATGACAAAACTGATGACTTTCCATTCCAAGTAAAAAAATATTTTTCTAAAGAAAGTTGTGTTCACAGTAAAATGATGATTGGAGTTGTTACTGGAAGACTAATCTAATTTTGCCGAAAAATCTCAGTGTTGAACGACTGGAAAAAGGAAGTTTCAAAACTAAAGAATCACCTCATGAACAACAACTATACTAAAACTGACGTGATGTATTTTTTACTGAAATTTCAATCTAAAAACTCTACTTTAATGTGGAAATACAACATCACCAGCAAAAAACAGTTTGTCGAACTTTTCAAACAATAAAACAATAAAATAAAATAAACCATTAAATCCGCTCACTTGCCTTCCGCACAAGAAACGCACTGACTGACCGGATTAGCCACTATTCTACACTATATATAGACTGCGCTTTTCACTGTCGTTCATTGTTTGCTTGCATTACCAATTTGGAACCTTGGATTGTATTTAGAATTGAGGACTAACTCTCAATTCTTTATGCAACAAGTCAGTCCACTTGCTCGCAATATTCAATCATACTCAATACTCGTTACGCTGCGTGATATGTTACTTATTTACAGTCAAATTAAAATCTGTAAATAGTTTTATATCTTGCTCGTGAAACAGTAACATGAGTTAGTCATTCAATTGACAATTTCAGATGTACTTTTCCAGTCCAGGGCAATACCTAGCATTGGCTGGTCCTGGCTGGTACGCCCGTCCCGCGTCCCGCAGCGAAAAGAGCAGGGTGTCCCGCAAAATTCGAAGTTTTGCGGAACACCCTTGGTAAAAAACAACAATTTCACCCGAAAAAAATATAAAATCAAGCATTCAATGAAACCAAACTCGAAAATTTTCGCGCTCCGCGCCTTTGTTATTAAATCAATCACTAATTTTTTCCTTTTTTCGTTTTTTTTTCTCTCCGTTTTTTTCCTATGAAGGGTGTCCCGCAGAAGCTCAAGATATGGTAACGAAGGGATGACATATTACCATAAGCTAAGCTTCTCCCTAAGAGAGGTGTCCCGCATATTCTGCAGAAACTCAACAGATAGTTATGTTATGAACTAGAGTCGCTTTCCCCTAAGAGAGGTGTCCCGCATATTCTGCAGAAATTCAACAGATCGTTATGTTATGAACTAAAGTCGCTTTCCCCTAACCCTATGAGAGGGTGTCCCGCAGAAGCTCAAGATATGGTAACGAAGGGATGACATTACCATAAGCTTCTCCCTAAGAGAGGTGTCCCGCATATTCTGCATAAAATTCAATAGATGGTTAAGAACTAAAGTCGTTTTCCCCTATGAAAGGGTGTCCCGCAGCTCAAGCTCTAATTTCACTTTTTGAAACTGTTCAAATCAATGGGTCAGGGTAGAGCAGCTCAATATTATTCATCCGTGTTGTCTGCCACTGTCGCTAATGTTAATGCTAATGCTAACTCAATTTTGGTTCCGTACACGGCGTAAAGTGATGCATTGTATGACTAATAAACTTGATCACCGCAGCGGGCAACGGGCATTACGGATCATACAATCCTAACGCCACTTTTCCTGCGGCATTCGGTGCAATCAGTTTTGGCTCGATCAGATTTAATACAGAGCAGTGGTACTAAAAACGTCCAAATTTCGGCGCTACGCGAGGATAACATCTTAAAATTTTCCGGCGCTTCGCGCCATCCATTTTTGTACTATATAAACTCCGGCTTATAAATCCAAACACTACCGTTGAGAACGGTAATTTGCAATTAAGTCTCAAGCTTTTAAGATACGTCTCCAATACAGAAAACGTAAAAACATCAGCGCTACGCGCCACCGTTCTTCTTCTTCTATATCAGGTCTATGAAATCCAAAACTAGTGTTGATAACGTCAAATTTTCGGCGCCACTTGCAATTAAATCTCAAGCTTTCAAGACACGCTTTTATTACAAAGGGGTAGTGCTGAAAACGTCAAAATTTTTGCGTGTAGCGCCATTTGTTCTCGAGTTCTAGACACGTCTCTAATACAAAACAGTACTACTAAAAACGTCAAAATTTTGGCGATATGCGCCACTCGTTTTCGGGCTGTCAAAAGAGGTTTTTAAAACCAAGCACCATTGCTAAGAACATCAGTTTTTTTAATGCCAATTATAATCGATTCTCGGGCTTTCAAGACACGTCTCTAATACAACGCAGTAATACTAAAAACGTCAAAATTTTGGCGCTATGCGCCACTCGTTTTCGGGCTTTTAAAAGAGGTTTTTAAAACAGAGCACCAATGCTAAGAACATCAATTTTTCGATGCTAATTAAAATCGATTCACGGACTTTCAAGACACGTCTCCGATACAAAACAGTATTACTAGAAACGTCAAAATTTTGGCGCTACCCGCCATCTGTTTTTAGGCTTTTAAGAGGTTTCTAAAGTCGAGCACCAATGCTAAAAACATCAAATTTTCAGCGCCACTTACAATCAATTCTCGGGTTTTCAAGACACGTCTCTAGTACAAAGCAGTAATACTAGAAACGTCAAAATTTTGGCGCTACGCGCCATCCGTTTTTGATCTTTCAAAGTACGTCGTTAATACATACAAAGCAGCGCAGCTGAATATATTTTCTGAAACCTGAAGTTTCCGTTGCCCCAAGCCATAATTTTCCAAGCTTTCACGACGTGTCTAATATACAAAGAAAAAACTGACTTTTCAACATGCTATGAGCATATGAAAAAATTGTACCTCAGAAGCATGAATGGTAAGGAAGGGGTGTCCCGCAAAATTTTTGGTGTGGATAGGTCCGGACCAGCCAAAATCTGATCCATTGCCCTGGTCTGTACTTTTCTATAAAGTACTTTTTTCCTCCTTTTTTTCTTCTCTTTTCTTCTATCTTATTATTTTTCACACTTTGGATTGGGCTTCGACTGAAGAGTCCCACCAATCCAGGCGTCTCAATTAAGGGACGAAACGCCAACACTTTTTTTTACACACCTTTATTTATTATTTATTCAACTATAGAATGAACCTAAAGTGAACATGACACGTGTGATTATTAGAATGTATGCGTGATCTTTATAAATGTCATGTGTGGCAGCCACGTGGGCTGAGGAAAACCTATAAATAGAATGTGATTTGTGATTTTGAGTCATTGTTTTAGAGACGTGGATTTGGATTAAAGTTATCACTGACTCGCACGTGGATGTTATAATATACCAGAAAGCATAGGCAATCCGAGATAGTTGGAAAAGCTGACTGGCGCTCCATAAATCTGGCCTTACCAACAACTTTTGGAAGTGCTAATTTGCAAGCTGGTGTGTACTACGCGTGGTGAATACGTATAACTGGGCTGAGACTAGGAGGTGACGCACGACAGCCGTACGAGTGATCTGACCCAGGTACTTTTGGTTTGTAAACTGGTGAGACTCTGTGTCCACCACTGAATTGTGAGACTCTGTGTCCACGTTACATTTGTTTTCAATTAGTGTGACTCTGTGTCCACTGTGAGACTCTGTGTCCACCGGAAATTAGTGTGACTCTGTGTCCACTTGAAATTAGTGTGACTCTGTGTCCACTGGAAATTTGTGCGACTCTGTGTCCACGTAAAAAAATCACATGAATTACTGTGAGCAAAAAGTGGGTCAATAATCACTGTACGAGCTATTGCGTAAACTAGTCATGCCGGTGGTCGTGAATCAATATGGATACCAGTATGATCATTGTATCTCGCTACGAGAATGTCGTAAACTGCTACGGTATTACGCGCACACGAATTATCAACAGGCAGAAGTTCTCTTTCGGTCAATTAGGGAACTGTGTAGGCTAACCCCAGGCGCTGACCGTGTGCATATGAATCGTATGAAGGCAAGAGATGGGGTACAGCAAAAATTGAATAGGATGTACAGCTATCTGGGTGAAGTGTACGACATTGTGGATGAACTTGAATGGGGAAGGGCGAATCAGGAAAGGTGGAAACTAACTGATATTGCACAGGAAAATAACGGTACACAGGCAACAGATCTGACACAACGATCCGTACAGACAAATGCCAGTAACAATCGATCTGGTATGGGTTTGGTTAACGAGTCTCAACAAGAATCGAATAATTCTGAAGGCGGCGTTACAGTAGACAATACCAATTCGGTTGTTACGGCTAATTCACACTTCATGGACAGTAGTATTGGACAGGATATACAACGTGTGAATAATAATAACGTGACGAATCTGACACACGATTTTCAACAGTTGGGTCATAATAACAACAACGATGTGACTGGTCAGCCATCTGTTTGCCGCACGAGTACACCGATTCGTCAGGTACAGAATAGTATGAGTGGACAACAAAAAGGTGATAAACCTAACGTTTTGTGGAGTCCAGATTTGGGTCAATGGGTGATGGTATCGAGTAGGGCGTTTATGTCGTCCCCACAGATGGGCTTGCAGCAGATGCCGATTCCTCCCGCAACGCCGTTGATACAGAGTCCAGAATTGAATAGAGGTTTTGATATGCAGAATGTTCAACAGGTGAACAATACAAACAGTAATGTTATGGAGCGAATGGTTGAACAACAACGTCAACAACAAAAAGATCTGGTTCAGATGCAATTGTTTTCACATGTGTATGAGAAACTGAATGGACTGGATCATACGAAGTATAAGTCATGGGCTGAATCTGTGCAGAAGAGAATTTATCTGTCAAAGGCGGATGATGAGGTCGCACTATCGCATATAAGGGTATGTCTGGAAGGAAATGCGCTGATGATGTATGAGAACGCGATGGACAATGTGAAGAACAGCGTGATTGAGACATGGCGTTTTCTAGAGAATAGATTCGGAGAGAAACGCTGTGCGGCAGTACGAGAAAGCACATTTTTGACGTGCGATCAACTACCACATATGAACATTCGGCAATACCTGGTTGAGTTAGAGAGCAGGTGCTTCTTGACTCGGGATAACGTGGGATACGATACGGTTATGCTTCAACGCATGTCTACGGGTCTGAAAGAACACAACCAACGTGTTATGGCTACCGACGCATTACTGATGGATAGTAGAACACGTTTGGATGACTTGGTTAAAGCCATCGAGATCAGGGAGAATAGCCTGAAAATACAAAACGCGCAATTTAGGCAGATACAGAGCGCTACGGGACATACGAAAAGAAATCCCTATTATGGAAATAAGACGAGTAACGGTCAGAATGAGGACAGTGGTGGTAATACCCGTCCATACTGTACTTACTGTCAGAAAATGGGACATATTGTGATCGAGTGTGACAAAAAAGTGTATGAAACTCGACACAAGGACTACGATCATGGTGCAAGTGGTACTCAGGGTCAGAACAACGTGGCCAAGGGTGGCTACAGTTCGTTTCAAGGTCAGAACAGACCAATGACACCTAGTACACAGCACATGAACATGGGTGCACAAAGATCCGGTTATCAGAACCGATCGAACACTCAGATTAGGGAGACCTTTTCTGGTACGTGTAACAAATGCCAACAGGTTGGGCATAAGTTTAAAGATTGTCCAAAACGTGACAATATGGTGAACATGGTGAGAAATTGCCAAGGTCAAGCAACGGATCAGGTTACTCAGGATGGTAAAGGTGGTAATGATGATGAGTCTGAAGATGGTGGTGGTCAGATGATGATGATTGTTCAGGACCATAATCAGACAGTTACCACTGAAGTGAGTCCAGCAGAGACAATCATGGCCGTGCAAGCGAAGAAGATAGAGAAGAAATCTCAGGAGAAAAGAAATAAGATGTCATTGGTTGTGAATGGTGAATTGCTTACGAATGACAGATATCTATTGGATACTGGTGCATCAGGCAACATGATTGGACTGAAATACGTCAAGTTGTTACAAGAGAAGGGTCTAATGGATCAGAAACAGCCATGCTCGTGTAACTTCGAAGGATTCACCGGTGCCAAAGTACTGTGTCTAGGAAAACACCGTTTGAGTGTCAGTTTGGCAGATAAGCCATCGTTTCAAGCAGATTTTCATGTTACACCACATCTGGAGGCTAGAAACTACGACATTGTTCTGGGTAGAAATGCTCTACAGGAAATGGGCGTGAAATTGATGTGTAACGGTATAGAATTGAACATGAATCTGGTGAACAACGGACATGAAAAAGAGGAGGTAAAAGTGAAGGTGAGAAATAAAAAGAAACGAGGAAACCATCAGGATAAAAAGATTGGCCTTGCACATGTGGATAAGAAATCGGCGGATAAGCAGCCAAACTGGAAGAAGGGTACTGGTGGTCATGGGACTACGAACCATAAATCCTTTCACTGTCATGGGGTCAAGTCCGTGAATAAAATTGTGAACAGCCAGATCAGTACTGACCAGTCCCATCGAAAGTTCAGCTGCAAGGAACAAACGTATAACAACAACGAATGTTGGTTCCCTGGAAAGGCGGCCAAGAGCGATTATTATGGTTACGGGAAACAGGTTAAAATGAAGAACAGTAATATGAGACAGTGGCAATCTCGTCAGAACTGGGAGCGCGATAATTCGAAGTTCCGTCGGTATCGTTCCTGTTACAGTTGTGGAGAACAAGGGCATACTCAGCGCAACTGCCCATTTAAGATGAAACAGTTCTGGGTTGAAGGTAACGGTGATGTGGAACACACTTATGAGTAATTTTCACCTATCATAAGTCATATATTTTTAACTGCAAGTTTCAGTCTAAATTTTTCAAAAAATGGGGAGGAAATTATGAGCCACAGTAAAAACAGTACAAAATACTTCATGGTAATTCAACAATCGTTTATGTCAAGTCTAACTAAAATGAAAATGTATTGACAACGCAATTTATGTAAAATGTGATACTGTATTTTCCCCAGCAAGTTGGTTTTTAGTTAATCAGTTAATTAAGCTTAGTTTATCTTTGAGTTTAGACAGTAAGCTTATGTGAGAACAAATTAATCCTTATTTATTTAGCTATTTCGTTTACCGTCAAGTACAGGTATGGAATGGAGTGCATTACGACAAATGCGAATGGTGTGATGTCGATGCAATGGTAAACACATGAAGAATAATATGAATATAATAATGTATTTATATACAGTTTATCTATCATTACTTTGTCTTTCTTTGTTTTTCGTAGGGAGAAGTGAACATGACACGTGTGATTATTAGAATGTATGCGTGATCTTTATAAATGTCATGTGTGGCAGCCACGTGGGCTGAGGAAAACCTATAAATACAATGTGATTTGTGATTTTGAGTCATTGTTTTAGAGACGTGGATTTGGATTAAAGTTATCACTGACTCGCACGTGGATGTTATAATATACCAGAAAGCATAGGCAATCCGAGATAGTTGGAAAAGCTGACTCTAAACAAAGAACAGGTTGTAAACACGATTTGTAGCTCTTAATGCTTGCGCTATGAAATAGTGAGCAGATGCAGTGAGCTCAAGAATGAAAAATAGGCTTTACCCCCCCCCCCCGCACTTTTCTGACTGTGCGGGTAGGACGGGATTTTTTGTCGGCTACCCCCCCCCCCCCACCCACCCACCCCCCAAACGCGAAAAAAAAACCCGGTCCACCCCTGTCATCAACCGAACGAAAAATCGGTTTCACCCCTACCGACCTGAAACTGCTGCAGCGTGGTAACGAGATCGTTGATGGTCATCTGTGCCACGGAGAAACGTTGCGGTATCTCCAGCGACAGAAACACATCCGTGATATCATCCAACAGTGACGTGCAAATCGGTGAAAGTGTTAGGTCTGAAATCGGATCATACCATTTGGCATTTGTGAATGACATTATCTAGTCTAGTCTAGTGGTCAGTGCGTCAGACTTGCAATCCAGAGGACCTGGGATCGAAATCTGGTGACAGACAGGTGATATAGATCGTGACGCGTTGCTCTGGGGTTTTTTACTGAGACTTTTTCATTACTGCCGTTGAGCCATCAAGGCACACTGATACCATATAAGAATTGTTTTCTCGTAGTGGTCAGAGAGAGTGAAACAAATAATCTATGAAAATAGTTTAAACGGGAGAATATGTATAACTTGAGAAAAACTGACTAATTTACAGTGTGAATTAAAAAGCTATGGTGTTTCGACCCTCACCTTCGACACCAGAAAATACCTAGCAGGGTTAGGTCATGCGAAAGATTTTTATGCAAAACTGACAGGCAATGGCAGACACCCCATAAAGAGCATCGCGTCAGATTCGAACCAGGACCACCAGTTTTCGAGACTGGTGTCCTACACACTAAACTAGACGTGCAACATGAGCTTTATAACAAAAACCAACCGCCATCCACGCGTTCAATCATGTCCTGTTGAGTGTAGGTGAACTTCTGCATGAGTACGTTTAGTCGAACGGTGGCTTCGGGCAATATGACGGATTGTTGAGGTGATGGCGTCATAATCATGGGCACAAACGCTCGATACATGGACAGATTCTGCAACATGACAAAACTGCAACCAAGGACTAAAAATAAATGAATTGTGTGACATTTAAAACTTTGATTTGATGGTTGGTTGGCACCAAGATTTGGTAAATAAAAAAGTCGATTTTTTCTTTTTTTTACTTTCAAGGAAGGATCTTTTTTAAACGCACATCCAACCCATTTTTTTATAATTTTTGTTATAATTTGTCAAACCCTAGTTGGTTGGCACGACATGGTTCTATGAAAATGTCCCATGCAAATTTTAATAGATAAATAGTAAAAAATAAATATAAATTTCATAAAAAATAAATAGTAAAAAAGAATGTAAAAACCTGTCTGGAAACGCGAGCCCCCTGTACCGCAGTTTCAATGGTCTGCCGATCACCGCTAAACGCCGACGAAGTGTAGATCTGGTCGAATGCATCAGAACTCAATGCTCGGATGTAGCAAAAGTTGCTGAAAATAGAACGAAAATTTTTGTATGAAAATATCATAAAAAACCCAGCCTACTGAGTTATGCAAGTGTGGAAGCACAAGCACATTCAGTTAAGTCAAAGGTATAAAACATAACAAAAACTCATAGTCATCTGAAAGACAAAAAATGTTTTTGCGACAAAATTCTATCTCCGCCTCTAATTTAACAGTGAAACACTAAAAGAAAAACTAAATTTTTTTATTCAGTAACCACGCCGGTAACCGAACCGAATGTCAAATCTATACAAAATCTAAAACAAATACTTCATATCCACCAACCGCATCAGTAGATCAAGGTTGTGTTGGAGATTGTTGACGATGGCGTGCATGAGTGCGGGTAGCGCATCCTGGCGCCAACGCTTGGGCACGTTGAGGAGTCGTTGCAGACATAGCACCCATAGACGTATTATACAGCCTGCAAGCTTTTGTTTGTCAATTGTTGGAAATTTCTAACAACAACAACAAAATAAGAAAAAAACAACAACAAATGCCAGAACAACATTTACAGCAACAACAACAACAATTAAAACAAGAAGACGTTGAGTAATCGTTGCAGACATAGCACCCATAGACGTAATACGCAGCCTGCAAACTTTTGTTTGTCAATTGTTGGAAATTTCTAACAACAACAACAACAACAACAACAACAAAATAAGACAAAAAAACAACAACAAATGCCAGAACAACATTTAGAGCAACAACAACAACAATTTAAACAAGAAGACGTTGAGAATCGATTTACAAGAAATTTCTCAGAATAGGTTTACAGTTTCTATGAAAAAAATCTTTTTCATAACACGACGAAAATACCATTTTCCATGACAAATTCGAAAAGGTTTATCATGACCCACTATACGCAGCCTGTAATTTTGTTCGGGTGAAAGATTTCAACAGGAGCAACAACAGCAACTATCACAACAACAACAGCAACAACAAAAACAACAACATTAACCAACCAATCAACTTTCCGTCACCATTGATATTGGCCACAATCCATCGTAGCCAAGCGTCCAAGAGCCCATCAGCCAGCTCGTTCACCATCTTCCCACCAGCGTCCGTCAACTCGGAACGTCTCAGCATGTTGAGGATAAGATCAACGAGATGTAGCTCAGATTGTGAGGCGATTGGTTCTGGCTGAAAAATACTTGAATAATAAAAATCTCTTTATTATTTCATTTCTATTTGTAATGATTCTTTATATTTTTGGTAACTCCGTGTTTGCGAATAGGGCACGTCAGTTTCTTCACGGGACTTTTTTTTCTAGGCAAGCGCCTTACGATCTAGACTAGACAGGAGACATTAAGTTAGGGACTTATAATTTCTCTTTGCTAAACGACCAAACACCACTGAGTAAAGTTGAAATTTTACCGATCCATAACCTGTGTAGCGGTGGGGTGTTTCTGGAGGTAAATTCCCCAGACCTGCCACAGATCCACGGCCAACGATGAGTTACCCACGGTCGTATACCAAACAATTATCGAAGACAGGGTGGTTGCTGAACGGATAGAAAGTCATCACAGTCAGTAATTTGAAACGTAAATATTAGAACTAAGTATTAAGATGATATGGTTTTATAACTACTACTAAATTGAAGAAAAAAACACTTAAAAAATTGATTACTAGCCCTTGGCGGACCATAATAAACCGTTTTTTGAAAAACGTCAAGTTAGAGTAAAAAAACGGTTTTCAGGTCCTTTTCCCTACACCGTAGAGAACAAATTCAACTTTTTGAAATCACTAAAGAAAGGGGAATTTCGAACACCTTTTCGTGCGCTAGTGCGCTCGACTATACCAACCTTGTTTATCATGGGGAACTTTGCTAAGCGACTCCAGAATATGATGCGCGCGACTGTCGATCAACGAGGTCTCCTGCATGATGAAATCATTATCAAATCATCATCGCTCCAGCACTCTTGGTGCCTTCTCTTAACATGTACTCAGCCTCAGGATCGAGAAATCGCTTCAAGATCAAGAAATAGCTCCATGACCAAGAAATAGCTCCATGACCAAGAAATAGCCCCAGGACCAAGTATTCGCTTCGGGATCCAGAAACCGCTTTCGGACCGAAAAGTCGCTTCAGAATCAAGGAAAAACGCGGCATGATAAACAACCACTCCAATATCGAAATTCGCTCATGGATCCACAAATCGCTATAAAGACAACTTTAACTTTTTTTATTGTTATCTCTCGGTTGCATGTATCTATCGCAATTAATTTTGTGCTCACATGTGTCCAGTCTGTTAATTAACCAATAAAACGATGATGATGATGAAAAGTTTACAAATTATTCCAGGATTAACCAATCACTCCAAAACCAAGACATCGCTCCAGGATCAAGAAATCACTTCAAGACCAAGCCACCGCTCCAGTATCAAGAAATCCCTTCAAGATCAAGACACCGCTCCAGTATCAAGATATCGTCCAACCAAGGATCAAAATATCGCACCAGGAAAAAAATCGCTCCACATAATCAACCTTGAGTGCCCGATCGATATCACCGGCAATGATGCGTCGGAGCGCCTGATTCACGTTGGCTCCAATGGAGCGTTTGGTCGGATAGGTTTTCTTGGTGGAGCTGTTTTTGGCCGTACTTGGAGCTGGTTTAGCCTCGACCAGAGCAGGCACTGAAACAGAGTACATAAAATTGGTTTGAAAAAATTTGAAAAAATTATACTCGTGTGCAATGTGCAAAAGGGCGCACACATAAATTTATAAATAAACTTCCCGTGTATTGATACTCACTATGCAAAGTCACCGTACTTGTTCTCAACATAAGAACAGTAAACAAAATAAGACCTATTTGATGGCAACCCGAATTTGGCCATTTCAAAAAATGCATGTGAAAAAATATTGGCTTTTAACTATCCGAATTACCTGCTTTATCGGATGGGTCCAGTTTCGCCGCTATGTTAGCACGAGTCTGCGCCAACGGAATGTTGTTGTTGCTATTGTTGTTGTTGTTGTTGTTGTTGTTGTTGTTGTTGTTGTTGTTGTTGTTGCTAACAGATTGTTTTACATTGGACGATGCGCTGAGTGCCCGCGAGGCGGCCTGTGTTCGTCGTTCCACCTACGGAAGTCACAAACTGATTGACTGGTTGACTGACAGATTGACAGACTGATTTACTAATTGACCGACTAAAGTAATGATTGACATCATTGTAAACCTATTCTAGTGTACTTATTGTATTATGTCGGGACCAACCTATAACATCCATACTGTATACAAACATTACCTTATACCTACGTGTTATAACTTACCTACATATATTATATGCTATTCTTATACGTGGTTAGTCATTCAGTCATTCTGTCATTCTGTGTGAGCCTATCATATACAGTCAGTCGGACTGGTGAGTGTGGTAGAACAATGAAAGGACAATATTGAGGAACGAGGCTAGGCGTAGACTGGGTACATATCAGTAGCTCAATAAACCTACATATAACCGTTGAAACATCCTATAACTAATAATACAAATAACAAGTCTTGTATTTATTACTCTAACTATTCATATTTGATTGATACATAACAAACATAATGATACGTGATAAAAACTGACCCTGTACATGCGTAACCATTTTGCCCCGGCAATCGGGTTACGTGTAACCCCTTTGCCGGAGTAACCATTTTTCCTACGACAATTACACTGACTAACTGACATACAGGCGTACGTTTACTTACTAACACCGATGAATAATTAGTGACCGACTAACAGGTAGAAAAATGACTGTCTAACAGAGTGACTACAGACATGCAGAGAAACGACTGATTTACAAATAAAATTACAGACGGCCTCACCTCAGCCTTCCACGCACTCGAGTGTTCACTGGTCATGCCCACGCGTTTCGTCCTGAACTTATCGCCTAACGGAATCGCCTCCATACCCGGCTGCTCCATCGGTTTCCGTCGCGGACCACCGAATTTCTTCGCTGGTGATTTCCGACCATCGGTGGTCGAAGCTGACTAAAAAAATTAATTTTAAATAAACTAAAATACACTAATTGATTAATTTGTTTTGTGTACGTATTAGTATTTGTATACTTTTTGAATTTGAACAAGTAAACGCTCTAACCGGTTTAACTGCCGTTGCATCTGCTGCAGAAGCGTCCATACGTGCCACCTTGCCAGTTGAACCGGATTTTACTGGCTCTGCATCTGAATCTGAGTCATCGATCACCTGCAACAACAAGAACAGTTGTTATTAAAAGCAACAACAACAACAACAACACAGCAGCTACAGCAACAACAACAACAACAACAACAACAACAGCAATACAGCAACAACAATATCAAGAACAACGACAACAACAACAACAACAACAACACTAAAAACCACCAACCCGCTTCATCGATGCTCTACGTCGTTTCAACGAATGTCGGGACGGCGAAACCTGCTCCTCCTCATCTGATTCTTCTAGCGGTTGTTGTTGTTGTTGTTGTTGTTGTTGTTGTTGTTGTTGTTGTTGTTGTTGTTGTTGTTGTTGTTGTTGTTGCGGTTGTTGAGCAATGTTGTGTTCAATCTTGCCCATCACCTCCTGTTTGAGATCGCCCGCCGCTTGACTGCTGCTGGCTTGTGAGGCCACTTCAGCTTGATCAGGCAACGCATCTTTGGATGTCTCAACATCTGGAAAACCAATAATGTTATTTCATAATCGATTGTAAAATACTCATCCATATAATGGATCACTCACTTTTGTACTCACACACTCACGGACACTGACTCACTCAATGTCTCACTACTCACTCACTCACTCACTCACTCACTCACTCAATACTTCACTCAATCATTCACTCACTCACTCAGCTCAGCTCACCTTCCTGGTCACCGTCATGAACACTACCAGCATCCGAAGCATCGATCATCAGCTCGCCCAACGAGTCATCCAGATCCACCGATTCCTCTTCCAAAACAGACGACGATTGTTGTTGTCGTTGTTGTTGTGGTTGTTGTGGTTGCTTTTGTTGTTGTGGTTGTTGTTGTTCAGTGATATCCGTCTTGCTTCTATGTTCGTCCGACGCTTGCTGTTGTAGCGACGAGCTTTGAGTTGCATCCGTGTTTTCTTCAACTTCATCATGTTGTTGCGTATCATCATCAACGCCTGCCTTCTGCAATTCGGGACCAAATGTGGCAAGAACAAACAAAAAAAAGGAGATAACACATATAGAAGTTGTTGATGATCAGTGATTGACATACGTGAATATGTGTGATCGTTAATTCACTTTATTTGTGGCTTGGCATCCAGTTTTGTTATTGTGCCATAACAACTAAATAAATCCGATTCGAAACAAAAACAAACAGCTATACCTGAAAAAATATCAAGGCCCTTTTTCATATTCTACCCAAGCACGAAAGAAAAAAATCCAACCGATTTTCTGGCGGAACGACGCCGTTTCGTCGGCGGTTTAATCGGATCGACTGACGGTTTCGGCGAAACTGAATTCGGCGAAACTGATTTCGGCGGTACTGATTTCGGCGGTGGGTCGGTGGTGTTGAATGGCTGATCGGTTGACGTCGACGGCTGACTGACCGACGCTGACGATTTCTGTAAAAAAATCTTACATTCAGATTAGAAAAACTATGGATTTTTATTAAACCTTTCTATCATTCTTCTGCAAACTACGGCAAACATAAACACCAACACAACAACAACAACAACAACAACAACAACAACAACAACAACAACAACAACAACAACCTCAACAATAACAAACACAACAACAACTAAAACACGAACACAGAAACAACAACTAAAACACCGTAACAACTATAACAACAACGAAAAGCACAACAACAACAACATCAACAACCTTAGCATGACTGGTGCGCGTTTTAGGCGATCGAATCTCGGTCATCACCTCCCCCGATTGTTGACCGGTGAGTTCATCACTAGAAGCAGTACCAACGATCGCTTGCGAAGATTCCATCTGAAATGAAGATTCAAAATGTAATTTTAATTTAAATATTTCAAATCCAAAGTGGAGGACGTTTTTATGGCAAAAACTTGAAACAGTAAAAATTGTCTTCTCAGGGTTTCTTGTCATCAAAATCAAAAAAAATATGGACTTATTTAGTCGCCACGTTTAAAAGGTTTCCAAGTGTTCATTCTCGAAAACTTAGACGCGCGCCAAAATCAGTTTCGAATTCAAATTGCGCGCCAAATATTTTTTAAGTGACAAGCAACCATGAATGCGCTATAAAAGAAACTCACCAAATGAGCTTCTGATTTCGTTTCGCGTTGTGTTTCGTCACCCGACTGTTCCATCATATTGGCGGTGGCATCGCGGGTTTTCTCCGTCTGCAACTTTATTTAATTAATTTTTCCAATTATTCACAAATAAAAAATCTAATATGGATTTTCGAATTTGAAACGGAATATTATTGTTAACATAATTATTATGATATGTTTACTGAGTTACACTCAAAAATGGTGGCATATATGACACATGGGGAGATCAACAAGTTGAGAAATAACCTGATGTTTCACGTCGCTTTCGGTATCAGCCACCGTTCCACCAGCTGTGTCCAAGTGCACACCCGTCAATACCTGTATTAGTAACTAGTGATTATTATAATAAAAGAAGCTATAAACAATCGGGCCAATATTTGAAATTTTGTCCAACTTTGGGCAAAGTCGGCTGGCGACTGGCGCCGGCCACGGCGTGATGTTCGGTGGGTTTGGGCGCCGTTCGGACGGTTGGACGGGACGCCGCCAACTCACTCTTCATCGCCGTCACAAAACTCTGAAATTTGGCTGATTGATTATTATAGAATGATTATCGTTAGACTTAAATTTTAATACCGTGTGACTTTAATTGTCCTAACCAGTTATTTTTTTTATATGCAATATTCTATTTCTCATGTATTTTTTTTCAAAAAAAAAACTACTGATCCTTCAACAAGTATTTCTGCATACTACGCCATTCATTTCATGTTCATCTAATTTACGGAATAAGGAACCAAATTACTGAACTTGACTTCTTGTATTTCAAAGTAAATTTTTAAAAACATATGAAACTTGGCTTGGCCACAACATTAACATCTATTTATATCGCTCATGATTTGAATGAATATAACTTTAGTGAATAAACTGAAACCTGTGGTGGTTGGGCGAGTTTGGCGAACATTTCCCCGCGCAACTCATCTGCCAGTTTCTGCCCGAACGTCAACATATCAGCGATACCATTCAGCTCGCATTCGCACTCCAACGAGTCTTTGGTTGGTTGTGGTGGTGAGGCGGCATCGGGGGTGCCACGTGCACGGTTGCGACTGAAATTATTATTTATTAGTATTATTAGAGTTGTTTATAAAAATAAGTAATCTGCAGGGCATGAACTGGCAAATGAAGAAATGGGCTGATTTTTTAAGGAAGGCGTTTTTCCCCAAAAACGCACACTCAACCCAACGCAATCCATCATAACCATCACCACGCACCCCACAATACCAAATGTACAACAATTCCAGCAGCTGGGAAGACTATTTGATATCACAATTTATGTTACATTACTTGTGCCTGAAAATGTTCATGATTTTTACAAAAAAATTAAAATCCCCGTTTTTAATATGCCAAATCAAGTTGCAGGACTCGATCCTAGAAAATAATTCAAGGTATTCGACCAATTGATCAGTTCAAGCTCAACGGCATCGTGGCCGAATTGACTCAGAAATATGTTAAAATCGCCAACAAATACTTCTCAATGGTGCCCAAATGAAAGGCGCAACCTTCGCAAGTTGTCCAAGTGTGTGTGTGAAGAAGAAAATTATTTTCGGAAATTTCAACGCGCCCCAAAAATGGAAAGGCTACAGGTAACAAGTCACCCACCCACATTACAGTTGATTGAATTAAGAACAGTATGTGCACCGAATTTCTTCGGTATATCCACAACTACTCCGTGGTGTTTTTGCACACCTCAAATTATACGACTCCTGAATCTGAAATGAAGAAACATTCATGCCCGTCAGTTTATTCAACTCTCTGGCCACTACGAAAACACCATTCTGATATGGTATTAGTGTGCCTTATGACTTCAGTTAGTGGAGAAGTCCAAGTAAAAAAAAAATTCACCCATATCCAACCTAGCGGATCGTTTCTGCTTGTTGCTCGCCTGCACCATTTGTTCCAGTTTTTCAATCAGATGTTCGTCCTCTTCGCTCACCTCCTCGTCATCGTCATCATCATCTTCGTCGTGTTCATTTAGATGTTGTTGTTGTTGTTGCTCATTTTGAGATTGTTGTTGTTGTTGCAGTTGATCAGCATCTTCATCGTTGTCTTCATCATCAACGCCATCATTTAACGTTTGTTTGGGCGTCTTGGCGCCGGCCGGTCGTACCTGATAATTTTAAGGGTTATAATACAATTGATAAATATAAAATATCTGATATCGTTTAACGACAGTGTTCATAATAACAACAACAACAACATGTCCAGTACAGCGTTGATGAGCTGCTGGAGGCCGGTGACTTCAACCGACTTAAGTTGAGTTCCTCATAACAACAGCATTAACAACTACAACATTAGCAACAACGACAACCTTTTGGCAGAGTTCAGCGTTGGTGGCATGGATCAACTGTTGGAGGCGGTTGACTTCGACTGACTTGAGCTCACCGACTTCCGCCAGACGAGTATCTGAACAGTAATTCAATTAAATCACGTAAAAAATCCCGCAATTTTTCCTGAATTTGTATGTAAACTTGTAGTGTATTAACTACAAAATTAATCAAATAAGTCAAAACCTTTTTCAAACTGCACAAGGTTTAATAGGGTATATTTTGAACTCTCTGAACAATACTAGCTACTAACAAGAAATCCACGCGAATGATTAACTACAGGGTGTCCCACTTAAAAGTTTCAATGAGAATGTCCTTTAATTTTTGATAGAATTGACCAATTTGAAAAATTTTTGCGCCAGTTTGTAAACAATTTTTGACAAATTTTTTTGACGTTTAAAATTGTTGAAAAGCTTTTCTAAATAAATTTTCAGGCCAAAATTTCCGAACCCCCTATTCTCGTACTTTTCTACCGTCGGCTACGCAGGATATTACGTTTTTTTACTACGATTAACACCTCTAACGGAGTAAAAAAAAACAAATGAAAAAGTACCATTACAACGGAAAAACAAAATAAACAATTTCACTTGCCGATTAGATGAATAAAAGATACAAGACCAGGTACGGAACATGAACTTTGTGCACTAAGTGAAACATTAATGTTATGAAAGCGGCATTCTGAACTCATATTTTTGTCGAAAACCAACGTGATTTTCAATCAAGGTAAATGAAAATAGTCAAATCGAAGCATTTTTGATACGCTTATCAAATTGAAAGTTCTACGGAATAGGCATCCATTTGCCAAGTTATGAACAGTTCGTTGTAGCCGCTTGGCGTGAGGTCACCACGCGGAGGTGGTCTCCTTATTTACAAAGATGATTCCGCAACCAATTTGAGATTCAAAGCCTACAATAGCTTTGTCATAACATTCTGCCGTTAAAATTACTCACCAGAAACTGTCACATAACGAGGATTTGTCTGACAAAACACTTGATAGCCCAAGAGTTAGGGGATTTTGAAGGATATTTCGAACTGTGAAGAAAGTTGCATTTTGGCCTCGTGTCTATTATTCTATTCATTTATTTAACATGGTGAACAGCTTTATTTTGTTGTTTTTATGTGGGAGTGACTTTTTCCAGTTGTTTTCTTTTTGTTTGAGGTTTGTTCTATCAAAAATTAAAGGACATTCTCATTGAAACTTTTAAGTGGGACACCCTGTACAATAAAACAAATGAGAACTCATGAATATTCACAATAAAACTGAATGAAATCATAAAAAATCTGGCTTTTCATTTAAAAAAACCAACAATTCTTTTCGCCCGATTTCAGCCATTTTCTGAGCAACGTGCGCATGTTCATAAATGCAACCATTTTGTCCTCCAACGCCCGGCATTTGTCCTCGGCTCGTTTGCTTTTGTCCATCTCATCTTGCAACACCGAGATCACTTTCTGCAAAAAATTTTTAATAAAACTATAGCTTGGCCCAGCCCAGGTATCTTGTGTTAAATATTTATAATATGCAATCCCATTTGATATAGCTCAAGCTCAGTCTGGGCATATTGTTGTCAGATTTTTTTTCTACGGAAACCTTTTTTTTACTTGGACTACTTCCTTAACTGAAGCCATAAAGAACACTAAAACCATGACACAATGGTGTATTAGTAGCTGCCAGAGAGTTGAATAAATTGACGGGCAATGGCAGAAACCCCAGAGCCCGCGTCAGGATCTGTGTGTCAAGTCAGGTTTCGAACTTAGGACCGCCGGTTTTCGAGGCCGGCGCCCTACGCGCTGGACTAGACAGGCGACAACTATCTCACCTTGTATTTCACGGCCGTACTTCGCAGTCGATTATCGGTGGCGTTGAGCGTATTCTCTAGATCGATACACTTTTGTTTGTACTGCTCAAGCGTATTCGACAAAACCTAGAGTAGTAACACAATCAAATGAAGAACTCAACTCACTGGAAAATTTCTATAACATCAACAACGAGGTCGTTAAAATGCCAACAATTAACGACTTACCCGTCGTAACGTATTATGCAGGTGAGAATAAAATAAAGTAGCTTGATAAACAAAGAAAAACAAGCCAAACAACAACCTAAAAAAACCAAGCCGAATAACAACCTCAAAGTCGACAATCTTTTGCCTATACGACTCAATAAGCTTATCGTTCTCCTCCTCCCGTTGCTGAAACGAAGCGTTGATGTTGCGCTGCTGCTCCAGCTGATCGTTGCGCGCGTCACAATCGCGTTGCAACTGCGTGATGCTGCGTCGATTGCGCTGGTCGCTGTCGCGTAGAATGATCAGCTCCTGGATTTGATTAATATTATTCGGGGATTGATTTTTTCTTTTTTTCCTCAATATTTTTATATCCGTCATTTACAGATTCAGATTGATTTCGTTGGATTGACCCGCAAACAATCGATCTTAGTTTTACAGTTAGCAAATTACATTGCAAATATGAAAGGCAAATAAATTTTCTATAAAACTAATGAGAGTTAACCTATAAAAGGGGAAGAAAAACATTGATTCAAGATCCAAACCAACCTTCTCACGATCTCTGGCCTTGTCGAGCAGTTCATTAGCAGCGTGCAGATGTTGCATGAACCAGAGACAGTTTTGGGTCAGCGTCGCACACTTTGACGAACCGCACTCGGGTACATCGAAGGTTGATAACTGAAACTATGAAAAGTTGATAACTGAAACTATCAAAAGTTGATAACTGAAACTATCCAAAAGTTGATAACTGAAACAAAACTATCGAATGTTGATAATTAAAAATATTCAAATTTGAAATGTGAAACCATCGAAAGTTGACAATTGAAACCATCGAAAGTTGATAACTAAAACTTTTCAAAGTTGATAAATGAAATGAAACCATCGAATTCGAAAGTTGATAACTAAAATAAAATCATTATGAATTTATAATTTAAGCCCGCCCCCCTGACCGTGCACTGAAGTACAACCCCCGCTTAAGACATCGGGTCAGGTGTCGAATCGGGGGTAAAAAAGGCATATACGTATATGCCGATACGCATATGCCAGTTGGCATATACGTATATGCCGATACGTATATGCCAGCATATACGTATATGCTGATACGTGTATGCCATCGGGTAGCCTGGCATATACGTATATGCCATCAGCGCATTCTGCATATATGTATCGGCATATACGTATATGCCGATACATATATGCCGGCATATACGTATCGGCATATGTGTATCAGGCATATACGTATATGCCTTTTTTACCCCCGATTCGACACCTGCCCCAAGACATCCTCACGTCTCGATGATCGATATGTTAACAGGGGTTAACGAACAGTGTAATTTTATGTTAAACGTCTAGCCGAATACGTTTACCATAATTTCAGGTTCTTCATCAGATCCAAAGCAGGAAGAGAGTCAACTAAATAATCAGGTTATTACTTTTCGTTTACCTTTTTTGTCTTAGTTTTTATTTACCAAAGTCCAAACCTGATTATTCTGATTCAGGCCAGCCGGATTGACGTCGGATCCGCTAACACTGACGTTAATAAAATTGCTCCCATCGACTTCATCTTCCACCTCCATCCCGGTCACCATAACAGAGAAACGGGATAATCCTCGCAAATCTGTAAAGAAAGAAAATAAATTATGAACTAGACAACTGAACTGTCAGATTATAAAATAGAAGAAACAAAATCGGGGGTAATACGAAAACCCCGGGTCCCGGACCCCGGAGATGACATACGATTTCCCCGGGTCGACAAATGAAAATGTACGAAAACCCCCAGGAATTCCCCGGAGAAGTTGACTCCGCCCCCAAATCTCCGGGGTTTGGCACAAAAATGTACGAAAACCCCGGGTCGTCCGGGCCCGGATGAACAAAAAGTTGTAAAAAAAACCGGGGTTTTCGTACATTTTCATCCGGGGTCGGGAATTCCCCGGATGAAAATATACGAAAACCCCGGGCCCCGGTCCGGGCATGGGGGTTTTCCTTCATGTTTACGTCCGGGTCCGGGAAAAGTACGAAAACCCCGGGTGATGAAAGTCAAAAAAATAATAAATTTTTTTCAGGTTTTGGCGCGAATTTCAAAATTCTAAACGGGAATGGTTGCGCTCGTGGACCCACACACTTAAGAAAGGCTTATTATAGACCAATGCATGCCAAGAAAGTTACTTAATGTTGTATAGTAATACGGTAGACGGCATTATGAGTTTATACATAATGTTTCACACTATTTACGGGAATGGTTGTGCTCGTGGACCCACACATTTGGGAACGGCGTAGTATATAACAATGCATGCATAGAAAATTACCTAATGTTGTA
>OZ038447.1:1457262-1459860 GCA_964036265.1 Daptonema setosum | reverse complement strand
ACAAATTTCTGGGTTTTTTCCAGCAGCTGACGATCTTTTAGGTTGACAGGGTATGCAGATTCACATGAGTACAATAATAGACAACGCACTAGGGTTTTATAGAATAACACATAAGTTTTGGTAGATATGGATTTTTTTAATGTATGATAGATATAACAGAACTGTTTCTTACAGAAAAAACGGAAAAATCTTTCTGGAACACAAAATGGGCTCTCAAAACCGCATGGCTTGATGTACAGTATGTGAACAAAATTTCATACACTGACGCAACATTTCACGGGAAAAACGATAATGCCAACTAAATTTAGATAAATCTCCTCAACAAATGGTTTTTCAACGGAAATTTTTTAAAATCGTCCAAATTGGAGTTTACCATCGAACCATATTAAGGTCTCGGACTATCTTCCGAACCCTGATAAATAGAAATCCAATGTGGCTGCAACAGCGTGAATGAGTGAAAACTAAAAGTTTTACCATTTTGGCGGCCCATAATTTTGTTTTAAGAATGCTCAGCGAATCATCTTTTTTGTATTGAATAGAGCTTCAGTCGTTCTGAACATTCTGTCAATACGAAGGACTCCAATACTTTAAACCTGACAATAATCTAAGTTTCAAATAGGCAAAAAATGGTCGAAAAGGTCGAATTTTTGAAATACCTATTTTTCATGTTTTCAAGTACCTATGGTTTATCAAAAAAATGGATGGAAATAAGGTCATAATGAAATTTGAATCCGCGTCGAATGGCCACTTTTTGATGATCATTCGGGTTCTGGCCATATCAGTAATTAAGGTTTCCTGAAAAATGTCGTTAATATTTTCCTCCAAGTACCCCTTGCCAGTTTTGCGTGGTTCTTGATAAAGAAAAGTTAAAATAGCGGATCATACTAACACATGTACATGATACGGGCGGTTTGACGGGTTTTGCCAACCCAGCCATCCGCCCGGATCACCGTTGCCATTCATTGGCAGCCCGCGACATGCACGCCACTAAGGCCCACATCATCCATTCTATGAACTTTGTATCTCATATGTATATTCACTGTTTGTATATAAACCATAGCGGTAGTCCAATTCAATTCAGCGTTGCCCCAGCCCCCGCCTGATTTTCAGTCTGCCACTTTTGCCAGTGTGGCACTAGCCATCAAGCCAGCCCGTCGCTGCTGCCCGGATCGGTGAATCCGGCAGTCAGTCAGTCACTCATAGTCTTAGCCCAGCCTTCATGCCAGATAGCCAAACTGCCTAAAAGCCATTTCAATATTAGTCTTCCATTCTTGGTATCTATATTGTATTATCTGTAAATCCTACATCTTCTTTATATCCATTTTATAACGTAATTTATTCTTATATTGCTATAATATTTATTACTTGTTATTAAATGCTCCATTGCTACATTTATAATAAAACAGTTTAAGCCGTTCATTCGCATGTCATAACTCTGCAACTTAGCCCAACAAACTAACCAGCCATTAGCTTAGGGTGCTTTCAGAGTAAAAATGAAAGTAAAAAGGAAAGTAAAACGGAAAGTAAAATCTGTAAACCAATTGACCGGGAATTCAATTTTGTTCCCGAAATTTTGTTTTCAGTCAATAGGTTTACAGATTTTACTTTCCGTTTTACTTTCCTTTTTACTTTCCTTTTAACTTTGAAAGCACCCTTAGCGAGCTTAATATTAAGCCATAGTAGTAGTAAGTCAGTGGTATGAGAGTGGTGTAGAATAGTATTAAGTTAGCTTAGCGAAATCACCTCATATCAGAGACACGTGTCGTACACATTCAGTTAAAATTTCGTTGTGATCAGAACACTCTATAACTCATACAACAATTTTTTATCTATTTTACCTGCGATTTTTGACATTTTTTTGATAAAATCCCATAAAAATGTTGAAAATATTATTCCGATCTGCGGGTGAGTTTGATACTCGTTTTCTATGCTGCGAATCAACCTAGGTACCGAATTAAAGCTTCATCCGCCCGATCCAACTTGCTGACGGCGTATTTGCGGAGAAAAAACGGAAAATCGCTTTTTCATCACTTTTGGACTTGAAAAAAAAAGATCCCTACCGGGCTAAAATAAGCCAAACAGACGTAGAATCGCACGAGAAAACCAATGAAACAGACTAGAATTTGATACGAAGAGGCTAGGTCGAGATATTCGCAAAAAAGCTTATCTCTATCGAACCATATTAAGGGGACGGCCTAGCGGTCGTCCCTTGATTGAAATAATTTTTGATAACAAGAAACCTAGACTATGGTAAACCAACTTGTCAAATATATAGTATTAACCAAGAACAACAAGGAAAAGTTGTCAGGTTTGCTGTGATTGTATTTATAGGGCGTCCAGTCGTTGTTGCCTGTGTACACCGAAGGACCTGAAACAAAAACAACAACAACAACAACAACAACAACAACAACAACAACAACAACAACAACAACAACAACAACAACAACAACAACAACAACAACAACAACAACAACAACAACAACAACAACAACAACAACAACAACAACAACAACAACAACAACAACAACAACAACAACAACAACAACAACAACAACAACAACAACAACAACAACAACAACAACAACAACAACAACAACA
>OZ038447.1:1412262-1452262 GCA_964036265.1 Daptonema setosum | reverse complement strand
CATAGCATTTGGGCAACATACGAAAATTGCACCTAATTGCATTGCAAACGTCGTAACCGGCCCACGAAATTTGTTTTTGATAACAAGGAATCCTGAATAAGTTATAACAAAAATTTTATAAAAAACGAACGCGCGCCAAAAGCATTTGAATACGAATTGCGCGCAAAAAATCTTTTGGCTAACACGAAACTCTGGACGAGATATAGTCCATTTATCGGGTTAAGACTTTTTCAAACCCACTTTGACTTCATCCTGTTTCATGTAAAACTTTTACATCACTCCTGTATTTCTACGAAAAACGGCAAGTACAGTCGGTGCAGCGGGTTATGTCTTGTAAAACCGTTACCATTCACATCCTAAAATTGCTTTTTTCTCTGATTATAACCGGAATATGATGATAAAAAATGATGAAGATATGGAATAGGGTATGGCGCACCTTTTCAGTCAGCAAGAATATTAAAAAAGTCGTTCCTAATCATGAAACATCACCTTTACTACCAATTTATGATCCGTGTACGTTCTCGTCATTTTTTCTGCCTGTGAAATACTTTTTAAACTCTCTGTCAAACTGAAAAAGTGCGCCTGATCCTACTCCATATCCCCACCAATTTGTATCACCATATTCCCCTTATAATCAGAGATAAACTCAATTTTAGGATGTGAATGGCAACAGTTTTACAAGACATAACCCGCTGCACCGACCGTATATCGAATTTCAGGCGTCACTTTAGTCAGAGAATAAATCCGAGTTCTAGTTCAGCAATTTCCCACTGAAACCCGTTAAGGAAGACTTTTCAGAACAATAGAAAGGCTTCACACAACGGTTTTCGAGACTGGCGCCCTACGCACTAGAATAGACAGACGACAAATAAACGAATAAAACCCAGTGGTAATTTTCTCGTAGCTACCGCAAATGACCGCATCAATAATGATGATAATAACGTTATTAACACTAACAATAATAACAACAATAATAATATTAATAACATCAACAACAACAGCGACACCCGAACAATTGAATTGTTCAACCATAGAGGAAGATTATACCATTCCTGTTCATGCCACTGAGTGAGTGAGTGAGTGAGTGAGTGAGTGAGTGAGTGAGTGAGTGAGTGAGTGAGTGAGTGAGTGAGTGAGTGAGTGAGTGAGTGAGTGAGTGAGTGAGTGAGTGAGTGAGTGAGTGAGTGAGTGAGTGAGTGAGTGAGTGAGTGAGTGAGTGAGTGAGTGAGTGAGTGAGTGAGTGAGTGAGTGAGTGAGTGAGTGAGTGAGTGAGTGAGTGAGTGAGTGAGTGAGTGAGTGAGTGAGTGAGTGAGTGAGTGAGTGAGTGAGTGAGTGAGTGAGTGAGTGAGTGAGTGAGTGAGTGAGTGAGTGAGTGAGTGAGTGAGTGAGTGAGTGAGTGAGTGAGTGAGTGAGTGAGTGAGTGAGTGAGTGAGTGAGTGAGTGAGTGAGTGAGTGAGTGAGTGAGTGAGTGAGTGAGTGAGTGAGTGAGTGAGTGAGTGAGTGAATGAGTGAGTGAGTGAGTGAGTGAGTGAGTGAGTGAGTGAGTGAGTGAGTGAGTGAGTGAGTGAGTGAGTGAGTGAGTGAGTGAGTGAGTGAGTGAGTGAGTGAGTGAGTGAGTGAGAATCAATTGGCTTCACGGAGAGAATTTCGCCGGTATGAAATGAAAGATTTTCTTAAGTGTTGACTGATGAATGATTAACTAACCCCGACTGAGTAACTGATTGTTTTACTAACTAACTGATTGACTGATTGATTTACTGACTTAGTGTTTATCTATCTTATTTGCCCACAGCGCTCAAACTTCAGGAATTTCCATGTTTGCGCATGTGGACCCGACATTTAGTCATACAACAACGACAACAACAACAACAACAACAACAACAACAACAACAACAACAACAACAACAACAACAACAACAACAACAACTACAACAACAACAACAACAACAACAACAACAACAACAACAACAACAACAACAACAACAACAACAACAACAACAACAACAACAACAACAACAACAACAACAACAAATGACGTCACCGATCACTCCGCATCGGCAATTATAACTATCAATAATGCAATTTTATTTATTGACTGATGGATTTCGCGCGATTTCGCAACATTTCGCGCGGATATAAATACTCCTCGTTGTAAATATTATCGCATTATCTAATCACTCTCAGTTATAGCTTGTTCCAGGATTAATTTTAAGAAAATTTATACTGATGTTGTAAAACTTTCTTCGACTTGTGATTTGTTGTGTATACACCACAGATTCAAACTGCGTGTATTCAACTTTTGAGTATCAAGAAACAACCTTGGTTATGCCAAGGGTCAGTGCATGCAGGGAAAAGTCTTACTAATGTGAAATTGGGTTTAGTTTTCAATTTAGTAGTGATTGCTGTTTGCTGTACGTGTCGTGGGAAAGACGACCACAAAAAAAGCGTTCAAATTTAAATTTCAAAAAAACTTTTTCAAATAAGTGTAAAAACTGTGATATTTTTAATTCGTTATCAACAAAACAAGAAACGTTGAATCGGCTCTGTAAACACTCAACTTTGTGAATATTGTCACTTTACCTAATAACTCCGATCTATTATAGGTGCCGACAGCTAATGCCAAGTTTTTGAACCTAATTTTGTTGTAAACATGTGGCAATAACTAATCATCGACCATTGATTTCGTAAATTGCTGTCGTTAATGTTTTTTATAGTGTTCTAGCGTTTTCACCGCGGAGTAATTCATGATCTAGATCATTCATTATTATCGAAAAGAAATAGGCTGTAACATGTAAAGCTGAACGTTAGCTAAGGCGCGTTCAGAGTTGTCTTGAAAAAGTCTCAAGAATTTTATTTGTAAACCTTTCGGTAAGCATAAAATTTTTTTGTTCCCGATAAAAAAATTGAAACATCAGGTTGGGATCAAAACGTACTCAATGAGTTCCGAAAGTGTTACAAATGAACTTCTTGAGACGACTCTGAACTTTAGTTACGTACTATTTCTCTCTTTAGATTCGGTGCATAGAAAAAACTTCACCGTGTTTCGGCTACCGTTTTCAAATGCGTCCCGTCCCGACTATGCATATGTTCATTTGATTTATGAATTTTTATTATTATTTGATTATTTTTATACTTTATGTCTTACCTTGAGTCGGTGTACTAATCAGAAAGTCGTGAGTTCGATTCCTACCAGGATACTTGAAATTTTTCAGTTTCTTGGTAGGACTAGAATTCGTTTACTAATTTAGTTACCGTGCGTTATTTCATATATCCGCATGCTGGCATAATCATGGTAATATTTTTGAAATGTAGAGAAAATACATACAGGGTGGTCCAAAAAAAATGACAACACTTTGAAGCTGAATAACTCTCGGCACACACATCTGATTTGATTGAAATTTTCAGGTATTATCATCAACATACTAACTTAGGAAAATATACAAAACCAAGGTGATCGGACAATCACAGCGGCCACCACGCATTATTGTTTGCGAAAATGCGCTTGGGTCAAAAACCGCCTAATCGTGCATGCATATTCAAGGGATGATATGCACGTAAAAAATGAAACATTAGATTTTGCTAGCCGATGGTGAAAATTCCACATTAAATTGAAACTTTATCGTTGGTTTTGTTCAATTGGTTATTATTTTTTCGTTTTAAATTAGCCAACTAAACGCTTTTTCAATGTCAGAAGGAGATACACGCAGATTTCACCTCTGAAACAAAATTTTATCGAATGAAAAATAAAATTCGAAAAATTTAAACTACAAATGCTTCAGAATAAGTATGAAAGACTCTTGATTGATTACATGCTAAAATAACTTCGTTTATTGTTTCACAAATCACGTGTAATCCATGTCCTAATGGTTCATGTATGAATCGCTCGGTTTTTGACCCACACGCATTTTTGCAAACATTAAAGCGTGGTGGCCGCTGTGATTGTCCGATCAGCTTGGTTTTATACATGTTTCTAAATTAGTATGTTGATGATGAAACCTGAAAATTTCAATTAAATCTGATCTTTTTGTCGAGAGTTATTCAACTTCAAAGTGTTGTCATTTTTTTGGACCACCCTGTACCTACATCAGAACCCATTTTCTGGGACAAGTTTTCTGTAAAACCTTTCCCATACTCCCAATTCTTTGAAATAATGATGCATTTCAATGACAAGGGGATGCCATTCGATCATCCCATATGAGGTAGTTTTTTTTATTCAGGTAAATTACCTTACCCTAGCGGACAGACGTGCCCAGTGTGAAGGAAAGGTTTTAAAGGCCGTCCGTTGTTTCTGCAAGCAAAAATATTGCTCAAAACATCTGATAATGAAACATCAGATAATCAGTGTTATACACGCCCATCAATCATCATCACCCCATGCTATACTGTGTTAAACCATGGTGTCAACCGAGTTGAGTTGTACACTAGTGATGTTTCATTATCAGACATTTCAGGCAATATTTTTGCTTGCTTAATCAACATACGGGCTTTACATTAAACGTCCCAAAGAAAATTCTTAACCCGATAACCGCACTATAATTGTTTTGATGACGTAAGAACATGGTGGAAATGCCAAGATCTTCGCGGGAGTAAACTTTCCTGATCTCTGTCCTTAATATACGCTCGTATGACTGACAGATCGGTCCGCCTTCTGTATAGTTTGGTCAGAATTTCTTGGTATCGAAAATATTTTTTTTCGACCCTTCACTACATATCATAATTTAGGCACAATGTTCGTATGTTGTCAATATTTTTTTTCGAAAAAAATTACTGCGTGATACTTTTTGAATTTAAATTGCGCGCCAAAAACGTGTTTCTGTAACAAGTAACCCTGGTGACTACAGTACTCACAAGACTACATGTGACTGACAGATCGGCCCGCCCTCTGTAATCCGTGAGAAACGTTATCTATGCTATTCACAAATGACTAGAAGATGAATTTTGAAGTGAACTAAGATTTTGAATGGACTCAATTTTTCTTGATAAAAGCCTATTCCGGGTTTTTTGTTAGCCAAAAACTTTTTAGCGCGCATATAACAATCAAAACTGGTTCGGCGTGATCCAAATTTTTGAAAAATGAAATCTTTTTGACATTACATTTGAACAAAAAAATAATAATGGCATACTGCGCCTAATTCATTGCAAACGTGCGTAACCGACCCACGAAATTTCTTTTTGATAACAAGAAACCCTGACCAAACTATATTCACAAATGACTAAGAGACTGAATTTGAATGCGCGCCATTTTTTATGACAAACAATGATATAGTTCACTCAGAGAGTCTTGTTTTTTTAAAGTTTTTTCGGCTCGCAGTTTGAATTCATCTGTGAATGCGTGATCATTCGTGATTTCATGCAGATAAAGAATATGGGTGAACTTATTGTATTGTTTTTCTGTATTTATTAAAAAGCCTCAGAAAATGTTTAAATGAAGGCAGGTTTTGAAATTTAAAATTAGAAATTTAATTCTTCTAGTCAAGTGTGACTGCAACCTGTTTACTAATAGCATGATATAGGATATAAGCCGTTGGGCGCTCATACCGTAACCCGTACGTGCATATGAAGTTCAGGTGACGAGTAAGCTCACAGGGCCTTCCATAATATAAATAGCTAACAAATATTTCTATAAATAGCTTATAAATACTCATATAAATAGCTTATTCAGGGTTTCTTGTCCCTTGGTGAAGCTTTTCATACAAACTTCAATTGCAAGTTCGGATTCGGATTTCCTTCATGGACGGGCACTGCGCAGAAGAAGACAGTGCAAGGCGACTTCGGATACCACTTTATTCGTTTTTTACTGGGATTTCTCCACTACTGAAGTCGCTAGCGGACGAAAAGAAATGGGAAAAGTGGAATTCCCCTTTTTGGCTGTTTCAAAAAATATATTTTGTTCCTTAAAATGTAGGTGTGTAAAGTGTCCTGGAAATTGTCGATTCCCCCCTCTTTGACGAAATTACCCTACCTTTGGAGGGTTAGCTCGTCCGCCAGTGACTGAAGTAAACCAGGCACATGAATAAAACTCAGTCTGATGTTCTCTTAGTGACCAAAGAGGTTGAATAAACTGACGGGCAGAAACCCAGTAAGGCACACGTCAGGATCGTCAGAAGTCAGGTTTCGAACCAAGGTCCATCAGTTTCCGAGGCTGGTGCTCTACGCATTACACTATTGCGACATTCGTTGTTGTTGATGATGACGTAGCAAGCCACGTAAGAGATGGAAACCTCCTCTGCTTTTTATCACTATTCATACAATGACGTCGTTTATGAAAAGCATCAATGAACACACTGGCCGAATTAACTCTCCAAAGGGAGGGGAGTTTCGTCAAAGAGGGGGAATTGGCCGTTTTCAGGCCATTTTACCTATACCTTAGAGAACAAGTTCTACTTTATGGAAACGCCAAAGAGGGAGGAATTCCACTTTTTCCACCCCTTCTCATCCGCTGATGGGTTGACAGTGAGTGACTGAATGCGCTCATAAGTTTGTTTACGAGCAAACCTATTCAATATCGCCTACTTACTACAGTAATCGGGGGTTCATTGAGAAACTCCATCTGCAGAACGTTTTATAGTATAGCCTATTTAAAGTTTTTTGTTACCTGAAAGTTTTTGCGCGCGCAGTTTGAATTCAAATTTGTTTTTTATCACTAATAATACGAGGATGTCGTTTATGAAAGGCGTTGATGGACTTATGGGTTAAATGCGCTCATCAGTTTGTTTACGAGCGAACCTATGTATTCAATATCGCCTACATACTACAGTGATCTGGGGTTCATTGATAAAGTCATCTGAATCCGGAGAACGTTTTAAAGTATAGCCTATTTAAAGTTTTTGTTACCTGAAAGTTTTTGCGCGCGCAGTTTTAATTCAAATCGGGTTTTTATCACTGATGATTAAAATGCAACATGGACATTGGACAGTGAGTGACTGATAGACAGTTCGACACCAGAATAGCTGAAAAAATTCAGCTTCCTGGTGGGACTCGAACCCACGACCTTCAGCTCTAGCTGCTGACGCGCTAACCAACTACGCCACAGGAGGCTTAGCGCAAGGTGTGATAAGCTACTAGAGCAAGAGTGCGGGGCAACAGCCACGCCACGACTGTGTTAACAGTACTCGCGTTCTCTGAATGCGCTCATCAGTTTGTTTACGACCAAACTCATTCAATATCGCCTACATACTACAGTAATCGGGGGTTCATTGAGAAACTCTTCTCAATCTGCAGAACGTTTTCAGGAGAGCTAAATTTACTCTAAGCATTCAACAGTTGCGGCTGTGCGTGGTGTACTGGCGGATTAGCTAAACCCCCAAAGGTGGATAATCCCTCCGACGAGGGGGTATGGCAGAAATTAGGCTATTTTACGTATACCTTGAGGAATAAATTATACCTTTTGAAAACGCCAAAGAGAGGGAATTCCACTTTTCCCTCCCCATTTCGAGCGCTAGTTGCCTGGTGTACTGCAGGGTGGGTACTATAGATCAAGATCACCCATGAATGAAGTACTGATCATATCAAGTGACGGCCGCTAGGCCGTATGTTTAAACGTAAGATAACTGAGTGGGTTGAAAGAAAGAAATTTTTTTTTCTCGGGTTCATTGTCTAGTTGTTAATGCGACTGTCTCGCTAACCGATGGTCCTGGTTCATTATCCATTTCGCTTTCAAACCTATTCTCCTTAATCAGTTGATAATACTACAGCAGTTTTTTCGGATTGTAAGGCCCTCAATTCACAACATCGGTTAACCACATACGTGAGGGAATGGTTTGTTTGGTATGTATTTATCCTGCTCTCACCAGGAGACGGCTCGCCACTCCAGCCTCAGAGATGGCTCCAATGTCATGTGTATCTATAGGCCTCATAATTGGTTATAAGAAAATCCAAAACGTGGCACAGATAATTCCTTACTTGAGAATCCGGTTCTGGATTTGAGAATCTGGTTCTAACAAATTTTAAAACGTGGCACAGAAAAATCATTTGTTGAGAATCCGGTTCTGGACTTGAGAATTTGGTTCTGGGCATGCCATGGGTTCTCGCAGTTTTAAATCATTTATGATAGTCAATTATGAGGCCTACATATATTTCCGTACGCTGATCGCCACCACGTAACCCAGTAGCTGAGAGTCGAACCCGGGACCTGTGGCGATCCAAAGTCTGACACTCAACCCACTAAACTAGGCGGTACTACAACAGTAAATGCGGATCTGTAAAAGTCGTATCGTAAAGTCAATATTTACACAGTCGGTTGAGCTTCATGATCTTACCGTATATGATACTATATAATCTAGATCTATATCATTTCAGTACCATCAGTTCATTTTTCAGAAATGAGTTCATTTCATGTGAGTTCATTTCATGTGAGTTCATTTCATGTGAGTTAATTTCATGTGAGTTAATTTCATGTGAGTTCATTTCATGTGAGTTAATTTCATGTGAGTTCATTTCATGTGAGTTCCTTTCATGTGAGTTCATTTCATGTGAGTTCATTTCATGTGAGTTCATTTCATGTGAGTTCATTTCATGTGAGTTCATTTAATGTGAGTTCATTTAATGTGAGTTCATTTCATGTGAGTTCATTTCATGTGAGTTCATTTCATGTGAGTTCATTTCATGTGAGTTCATTTCATGTGAGTTCATTTTATGTGAGTTCATTTTATGTGAGTTAAACCATAAAAACTTGACTTTGTGAGTAACAAGAAACCCTGGATAGGCTACATTGCCTCTGATTATAGTCACATGCCAAATAGTACATTCATTACGACATATAGGGTGGACAATTGGTTATTAGAATGGCCACAAAAAGGTAATCAGTGTTTCCCCTATAAATCTGAATCTTGGATTTTGTGCTTAATTTCGGATTTTGACGGAATTGGATGTTTTAGAAAAAAACCAGAAAAATTAATTTCTGTGAATCCAAAATCCAAAATTCAAAACTCGAATTTTGGATTCACAGAAATTTTAATTTTCTTATTTTTTCTCGTTTTTCACAAAAACCTTGAAACCTAAAATAGACCCCAAAATCCAAGATTCAGTTTTATAGGGGAAACACTGGTTACCTTTTGTGGCCATTCTAATAACCAATTGTCCACCCTATACGTATTTACTATGACTTCCTGTTGTTT
Organism: Daptonema setosum; assembly: GCA_964036265.1. Taxonomy (NCBI): domain Eukaryota; kingdom Metazoa; phylum Nematoda; class Chromadorea; order Monhysterida; family Xyalidae; genus Daptonema; species Daptonema setosum. The sequence goes on along the minus strand of OZ038447.1, from coordinate 1,443,146 downwards.
TAGTAACCTTTGAGCGGAATGTAGATAAGATCATAAAATTGCGGATTATCTGTTTCTGGTGCGGATTATCTGTATTCTTTGGCGAATCAAGTAATTACACTTTGTAAATAAGACTTATGCGCTTTCGGACTTGGAAAAAAGTCGTTAAATTCCATTGGACGCATGGGATGGGAGGGATAATCTGTTGTATTGTCTTGATAATCTTCGCTATAATCTGGACACATTCAACATTTATGAATAGTACATATATCTGTCGAGAAGAAAATTGGCAAAATTTCTGTGCATTTTTATTGCGATTTTTTAGAACAGAAAATACTCACATTCTTCGTTCCTGCCAGCCAAATAAAATTTTATAGGGTTTCAAAATACTCCAAATGTTTGCCGAATTCTCCATTCATGAAAGGATTAAAAAACAAAAAAAAACTAAAAATTACTTATTTCGGAGAAACTCTTTCAGCCCACTATGATGGCGTATCATGAAGTGACGTAGTAGAATTCTAGTTACGTAATACAGTACCATTGATTATTACTGTATATCATTAGCGGACAAGATGGAAATGGAGAAACGGAACTCCACCCCTCTTTTTGCCGATTTAGAGTTCAGTTTTTCCCCATGGTGTATGTACATATGTAGGTAAAACGGCCTCACAACTGCAATTCCTTTGTCTTTGGCAAAATTCCCTTTCCTTTGGCAAAAGTTCCCCCGCCAGTGATGAGTACTGTACTACGGAGACACTGAAGTTCCGATCGTGTGGGGATCCAATTTACGAGTTCCGCTTTCTTCTTGCTGCACGATAGCAGACAAGAATGAGTGGGGGTTGAGTCAGGAATTTCCTCTCTTTGGTGATTTATTTGAATTTCGTTCAAATTGAATTTCCTTCTCCATTCGTAAGTTATAATTCTCAATATGGTTTATGTTAGGGAAAGTCTCCTGTCTTTGGGGTATTCGCTTTTTCGCCAAAGTGTACCCACAGTGTCAGATGGTACGCCATTAGCGGACGAAAAGGGGGGGGGAGAGGAATTTCCCCCTCTTTGGCGGTTTTTAAAAACGTAGTTTGTTCCGTAAGTAGTAGGTAAAATGACCTCAAAACTGATATTTCCCCCCTCTTTGGAGAAATTCCCCTCTCTTTGGAGGATTAGCTCGTCCGCCAGTGTGGTACGGTAGTCCAAGCTATGTATGTATGTACATATTCTCCATATCGTAGATACCTGCTGTGGTGTATGGTTTCGGGTCTCACGGTTTTCACCGGCAGTTATTACAGAGATTCAGTTCCTGGAAATGTGGTATATCCAGGGATTTTTGTTACTCATAAAGACGATGGCGCGCAATTTTGATTCAAATCTGCTTTTGAAAGAGTATCAAGGGACGGCCGCTAGGCCGTTCCCTTAATATGGGTTCGATTAAGATATTATATAGTGATTCGGAGACTTATGGCAGGTAGTACAGTAACCCAAAACACATGTGCAGTATTTAGATACCTCTTGTTTAAGATGGTAATGTTCACACGGCTTTCGGCGGCAGGAACTACCGTCAGTAAACGAATTTGGTTCCTGATGATACTCACTTATTTATTTATTTTTATTTATTTATTTTTATTTATTCATTCGCTCAATAGAAGACACTGGTCAAAAGTAAGCATCATAAATGATAATAAAAAACCATTCAAGTAATTTCGTAGCGATTCTGTGATTAAATTTGAGAATGCACCAGATCTTGTGCCGGGTGTTACAGTAATCCAAGTCAGATACCTGGTTGAGGGTACTCTCAGGTATTAACTATAGAGACTTGAGACCTCGCATGAACGTACATGTATAGTTCATGTATAGCACTTTAAGTAAAGCATTGAAATGTGACTCGATGACCAAATATATAGGCCTCGTAATTGGTTATAAGAAAATCCAAAACGTGGCAAAGAAAATTCCTTACTTGAGAATCCGGTTCTGGACTTCAGAATATGGTTCTAAGACAATTTTAAATGGTGGCTAAAACGTGGCACAGAAAATTTATTACTTGAGAATTCGGTTCTGGACTTGAGAATCTGGCTCTGGCCATGCCATGGGTTCTCGTAGTTTTAAACCATTTCTTATAATCAATTATGAGGCCTACAGAGCTCGCCACATCCTACTGTAATCCCAAGTTGACACCGTAATCCAATTGGATACTCCCTGGAAACATTTGAATGGAATTCCACGGTTTTTTGCAGCAGGTATGACCGTCAGTAAACAATATCGGTTCCCGGTTGATAAACAAATAAACAATTATAAACAATTCGAATACTAAATTGAGAAACCTCCGATTTTTCGGTATAAAAAAAAACAATGTTTGTTTATATTTGTTTATGTTCTACAGTAAGCCAGAAATAGGATTACTTATGGAACAAATGCCATGGGGAGAATGGCCCTTTCAAGTCTAGTGCGTAAGGCGTTGGCCTCGAAAACCGGCGGTCCTAAGTTCGAAACCTGACTAGACACACAGATCTGACGCGTTGCTCTGGGGTTTCTGCCATTGCCCGTCAGTTTATTCTACTCTCTGGCCACTGCGAAAACACCATTCTGATATGGTATCAGTGTGCCTCAATTAAAATTTGGCTTCAATTAAAAAAAAATCGGCAGTTTCATGGCACGTTAAGGAACACAATCCATTTGATTTGTATAGCAGTTTCAATAAAGTGAGAGCCTAAATTTCAACGCGAGCCATTTTTTCAATGATTATATGATGGCCTGTTTTTTTTCGCAGAACATTAGGATGTGACTTCTTCATAATTAGGACTTGCAAATTTGTCTCTTCATCAACTCGACATAGATTTTTAGTTTTTATGGCTGAATTCATTGTGAGAACTACCAACGTACATACATATAAAATGCATGTACACACGTAGGCGTTGTTTTTATCGTAAATAACAATAAGTGGTTTCTATACTGTTTACCATTATTTATTTCATCATGTTTCATCATGCCTGTTTAGTACCAAAATTACAGTGGATGTCAGCGAGGGGAGCCACGTGAATACGCCGAGGGATTGCTTACAGTACTCAATTATAGTTCACTGGTTTCATACTCGTAAGCACATGCGTGCACTCTCATGCGCACCACATTCATGGTGCTCATCTGTTTCTTACTCGTGCGCGCATTAGTGCGCTCACGCGCACCGCATCCATGGTGCTCATCTGTTCCTTACCCCTTCGCAGCCCATCAGTGCACCGACAAGCACTCGTAGAAAACATCTGCTTAGTGTGTTGCTCACCGCTTATTGTTTTTTTCATACTCGTCCGTTCAACAGTGCACCCATCGACCGTGCTTGATCCATGCATAATGGAAATTACTTCATACTCGTGAGTGCAACAGTACAATGTCGGTCAGTCGCTTCATACTCGTGCGCGTATCCTGACTGAGGTACGCATGATCCATTGCTGAATAGTGCGATGCGCTCCGCCAATCAAATAAATTTAGATTTCAAAATGCAAATTCTAAAAAAATTAGGAGCGTGCTTACGTAAACACAAAGCGCTCCATGTGATTACTTTATGGTAGAAAAAAAACGAACTAGCTCGCTTTTAATTCGATTATCCGAACCCGCCAATGCGCACACGGGGACAATCAGTAAAGGATTAACAACAAAAACAACAACAATGATATTACGCATAAAAATCATTAACAAATACAAACTTACATGGAAAATTTTTTTCTTCTGTTCAACCCAAAACAGAGCATTGAAACCTCAACAGATAAATTTTTTTATCCGTTCATCAAAGTTTTTAGGGTTGATAGACAGTTCGTCCCCAGAATAGCTGAAAAAATTCAGCTTCCTGGTGGACTCGAACCCACGACCTTCAGCTCTAGCTGCTGACGCGCTAACCAACTACGCCACAGGAGGCTTAGCGCAAGGTGTGACAAGCTACTAGAGCAAGAGTGCGGGGCAACAGCCACGACTGTGTTAACAGTACTCGCGTTCTCTTGATAGTAGAATTGACTGATAGACAGTTCGTCCCCAGAATACAGAACGGCGAGATTTGATCGCATCCAATCACTAACGGACGAGAAAGGGAGGGAAAAGTGGAATTCCCCCTCTTTGGCACTTTCAAAAAGTAGAGTTTGTTCCCTAAGGTGTAGGTAAAATGGCCTGAAAACTGCCGATTCCCCACTCTTTGGATAAATTCCCCTCCCTTTGGAGGATTGGCTCGTCAGCCGGTGAGTGAATGTTGTGTGGAACCATTAAAGGACGAGCTTATCCATCCAAAGAGATGGGAATTTTGTCAAAGAGGAGGAAATTGGCATAAGTTAGGTCATTTCACCTTCACCTTAAGGAACAAACTCTATTCTTTGAAACCGCCAAAGAGGGAGGTTCTCTACTTTTGCTCCATTCTCGACTATAAAAAGTCTTCTCGTCTTCTCGTCCTCTCTGATTTGTACTTGAAAGAGTCTTACAAACTGCTATTTTCTGATAAAAGTCTGACAGCACTATAGGCCTCGTGATTGATTATAAGAAAACCCAAAACGTGGCACAGAAAATTTCTTACTTTAGAATCCGGTTCTGGACTTGAGAATCTGGTTCTAAGAATTTAAAAAATTTGGCTAAAACGTGGCACAGAAAATTCATTGCTTGAGAATCCGGTTCTGGACTTAATAATCTGGTTCTGGCCATGCCATGGGTTCTCGCAGTTTAAAAACCATTTCTTATAGTCAACTATGATGCCTATATATTAGTATTAATAGCCGCAGCCGCGCATTGCGATCACGTCTTTGTCCTGTTTTTTTTAAAGGTATTAATGTAAGTACCATGTACAGGGTGATCAATTACCATGACACTTGAGTTGTTCAAGTCCACTAGCGGACGAGAAAGAGAGGAAAACATGAAAAAGTCTCCTCTCTTTGGCTGTAGCGAAACTCGCAAGTTGTTCTTTATGGTGTAGGAAAAATGTTCTATTAGTTGTTGATCTTTAAGTGATTTCTTTCCTTTTGGAAGGTTTGTTCATCCGCCGAAGTTTCGGTAAGTATTCTAATCCAAGGACTTAACGTTTGGAATCGTGGCACATTGTGGGTGCGTGGGAGTTCGAGCATCATCAAGGGAGGAAGTCACGAAACTTTTTGGACGATGCCGAAATTATTGCTTTCTCGTGCCAGGTCGTGCATGAAAACAGTTTTACAAGACATAACCCGTTACCGTTTTATATAAACTATATCCATTCATGTCTATTTAGCAGGCATAATTAATTAGACAACTGAACATGAATAAACTCCATTATTGGGAATGCCATTATTGGGAATGAGAAAAGACTACGAAGAAAAGGTTATATTGAGTGTCCTAACTTATGACATTGTAACATGCTAATGGTCAATGACTATCTTCAAAAAGTTCCCACCCCCCTTTCTTCACCCACTATCGGACGAGAAGGGGTGGGAAAAGTGGAATTTCCCCCTCTTTTGCATTAAAAAAAAGTTGAATTTGTTCTTTAAGGTGTAGGTAAAATGGCCTAAAAACTGCTGATTCCCCCCTCTTGGAGGAAATTTCCCTCCCTTTAGGGATTTAGCTGGTCTGCCAGTGCCTTCCCCCACCTTCCCCTACCCCGACCACTTGCTATAGGACCGCATACCCTCCCTTCCACTAGCGGACGAGACGGGGGGTGGGAAAAGTGGAATCTCCCCTCTTTGGCATTCTCAAAAAGTAGAATGCTTTCTCTAAGGTGCAGTTAAAATGACCTAAATTCCGCTGATTGGATTCCCCCTCTTTGGAGAATTTCCCCTCCCTTCGGTAGTTTCACTTGTCCGCCAGTGCCCTCCTCCCTACCGGGTTCTAAAATACCACTCTCCAGGTTTACCCACCCCAGGGAGCAAAATTATACCACTGGCATCGCGTTAAGTTCGTAGAACCTACGCTTTGTTTCCGACCAACTTGAACAAATCCGTAAATCAGAAATTGAGTAGGTCAGTCAGACATTCATTCGGTCAGCCAGTCAGCCAGCTAGCCAGCCGTTTAAGTCAGTCAGTCAGTCAATCAGTCAGCCAGTCAGTCAGACAGACAGACAGTCAGTCAGTCAGTCAGTCAGTAAGTCAGACAGTCAGACAGACAGTCAAGCAGTCAGGCAGCCAGTCAGCCAGTCAGCCAGCCGTCTAAGTCAGTCAGTCAGTCAGACAGACAGTCAGGCATTCAGTAAAAAATTCATGAAATTTTCATTCCCTATGCATGAATAGTAAATGTTTTAAAAAGTAGTACTTGAACAACGGGAGTGAGTTATTCCATGACTTCATTTATTTTGTTACAAAACGGAGTAAACGGAAACTGTTCATGAAATATTTGTATCATATTGTAAAAATATTATGATAGATATGATAAAATTTCTAATACTGATAATAAAAATTCAGTAATAATTCAGAACTGGGAGGAATTTTGTTCACAATTTTTTGTATGGCCAAAATAAATTTTATTTTTGACTCTCCTAATCATTTCAAAATGATTTTAGCCCGTGGGAAAAAAAGCAAATTTAATTACCTTGTTATTCGTGTGAGCCTGTTTTGAACCGGAATTTTAGTTTGAGCGCTTATTAACGACACGAAAAAGGGAGTTAATGGCTGAAAATAAAATGAGCCCCCGCAAATTCAGTAAGTAATGTTCACCATGAATTCATCATAAAAACATGGCTGGATTTCATGTCATAATTTATTTTTCAAAATACAGTGGCGAAATTCTGGTCTGGAAAATGATATAAGAGAAGTTTGATTTGGTGGTTTTGCGTTCACATTTAGTCAAGACTCAGGAGACAGAAAATGTAGAGATATTTATGATAAAGGGTTGTCTGGGATTCAAGTGCAAAAATTTTAGTGTTAACTACTCCAACTTTGAATCCTTAGCTGCATCAAATGTAAGAGAAGGTGATGCAAAATAACCGGCTGTTACATTCAACTCAACCCAACAGCTGTATGCTATAACATGCAATCATCATGTTCAGTGGGTATTAACTGGGTTGAACAAGTTAACGTGTCATTTTTTCACTTGATTCTCCATATGCTCTTTAGAAGATATGATCAAGATACATAAGTTACAATGTTTCTTTCTCTTACTATTAGTAGGTTAGACAGGTTCTTTCTTTTCTTATGATCAATAATGGTTCTTGTTATAGACGATACGAGTTTATTATATATTGTGCCTCATTATATAATGAGTAATATTAGAAGTATTTTGAGCAACGGCATTCAAGTTCAGTTTCCCACATTATTACGAACGCATTAACTTATAATTATAACTTACAATTACTTACAGTTATAATTATAACTCACAATTACTTACAGTTATAATTATAACTTACAATTACTTACAGTTAAAATTATAACTTACGATTACTTACAGTTATAATTATAACTTACAATTACTTACAGTTATAATTATAACTTACAATTACTTACTGTTATAATTATAACTTACAAATACTTACAGTTATAATTATACCTTACAATTACTTACAGTTATAATTATAACTTACAATTACTTACAGTTATAATTATAACTTACAATTACTTACAATTATATTTATAGCTTACAATTACTTACAGTTATAATTATAACTGTAAGTCAGGCTATAGCTTGGTCAGGGTTTCTTGTTATCAAACGCTTATTTTGCGGGTCGGTTACGCACGTATGCAGTGAATTAATTGCAATTTTCGTAGGTCCAAATGCTAAATGAAAAAGCTTTCATTTCTCGAATTTTGAGAATAACAGATTTGAATTCCAACTGCGCGCCAAAAGTTTTTGACTAACAAGAAACCCTAGATAGAATATATGATCGTTATCGGCTTATAAGCGTTCTCAAAAGGCGGAATTTCAAAGCGCACTGCTTTAATCAGTTATTTCTAATCTAGTGTCTAGTTTAGTGCGTAGGGTGCCAGTCTAGAAAACTGGCGGTACTAAGTTCGAAACCTGACTTCAGGCACTGATCCTGGGGTTGCATTGCCCGTCAGTTTATTCATTTCTCCGGCCACTACGAAAACACCATTTTGATATAGTATTATTGTGCCTCGATAGACTTCAGTTAAGGAAGAAGTTCAAGTAAAAAAGAACATTTTATATGACATACATACATATGACTGTTACACTGAACCTACAGGGTTGACCAGAATTCAAATTCAGTCTATATACCAATTAGGGGGGGGGGAAAGTTTTACCAAGCATGAACATTTTAGACAAATCTCAACTAGTCCCGGTTTTTTGCGAATCACGCCAGACTAAACATGTTGAAAAGCACCGTTGCGCTTTTGAACTAACGACTATATTTGTATGTACGAAAGTTGCTTCAGTAATCCATATAATGTTCATTATTTATATTTTTTTGTTCAAGAAATATGTAATCTTTTGTGACTCAACCTTGCGTGATGAACAGGTTATTATTTTTTGTGAAAAAATCGTTAATACAATCGTTAATCGTGGGAAAGTGGGTTTGTTGAATGCAAATGCAACAAAGACGTTTACTATAGCTCAATACTTTTATTATAGATAGGCTCATTATAGAGCTTTTCGTGATAATAATACATGAAAAACATAATAATCCAGGGGATATATAGTAGTATTCTTTGCGCTGAAGGGCATAAACTTCACCTACAGTACTCCACTCACCCATTTATACTCGAGCGCAGAGGCGGCTAAGCCATTTATCATCGTATGCGTAGATCTACGGCAAGCTTGCATTTTTACTGCTCAAAATAGATTATGCCGGAAAAACCTGTAATTTTTATACCATTCGTGAAATAATTGACACGGCTTCTAAATTTCAAAAGCGCTTAGTCAACAAAATTATAGTTTTATTCACTGTGCATAATTTTTTCGATTTTTATATCGTTTTTCGAATACTTGTACTAAATGAGAGAACTATAAGAGTTTTCGTTTCACATCTTCATCGCAGATATTTTTTTAAATATTTTGTTCATGATATATTCATCAAAAAAATTAATACTCAGATTCCATTTTCAGGCCGTACGTGAAACACTGGCGGACGAGTTAATCCTCCAAAGGGATGGGAATTTCTCTTAAGAGGGGGGAATTGGCAGAAAATAGGTACTTTTACCTAATTCTTATGGGACAAATTCTACTTTTGAAATTCGCCAAAGAGGGGGGAATTCCACTTTTCCCACCCCTTCTCGTCCGCTAGTGACGTGAATGATCACAAAACGTGATGTGATCGTCCACAAAAAGCGAATAATCGTTGAATTAAACTTTAGTCACACGTCATTGTTAAAGTCAACGAAAGATGCTCAATCGAATGCGCTATACCGCAGTGTTATAGCTTTTTTCAACAACCTTAAAACAACATCTGTTCAAAGGTGTCCTGTTTTTTAGTCACCCTGTATTACTCGTTGCACTGGACTATACCATGTTGTATATGCAGGATCGAAAGCATTTCGAAAAGATTTATAATATTCTCTCTTCTATCAGTAATCTAGTAAGCTTAATTCCTAAATTATTTGAGAAAGTTCAGCCTTCACACTCGAAGAAATCAAAAGGCCAAATAGAGAATTTGTGTTCGCTCTGATATATTATAGTGGCACGAAAGACCATATTATGGGATAGCTCATCGGATGTTAATAATGAAAGTTTTGCTTTTTGAAGGATACAAAAATCGATTATCAATTCTGTTCATTCGGGTTATTCTAGCAAGACTCGATGAACCTGCAAAAAGCGGGTGCATCCAAGTAAATAACGCCTTGAACCGTTTGAATAGGTTTTAGTAAAGTTTCAAGTTCCATAAAATATTTTCCGGAGAAATTTTTTTATGACTCACGATAGTTTGTTAGACATGCATGAATGGTGAGAGAAATATTATAATTATACCCCTTTGAATTGGTGTTGGATATGACAGGGTTATTATTCAACGAGACTTTTTCCGATGTAAACGGTTGTTTCAGAGAAGAAATAATGAATATTCAAGATGAAACTGAGCAAACCATTAAGTTTAATGAGCGCCCGGTCTTTTTTAATTAGTTCATCCTGAGAAAAGGTCTGTTTGAAATGACTTTATCGTTGAAAAGGTCTTTTTGAAATGACTTTATAGTTGAAAAGGTCTTTTGTCGGAAAGTCCGTTCATCCGAACAACTTTTTTACGAAGTCTAAACCGTGATATTGAGCTGTCATTAATGTCAGTTTCTTCATGATAGGCCCTATCAAAATAAGAAACTATGTATCTCTTCAGTCGTGGCTTCATTAAACTGAAGTTTTCGAAATCACATTTTTTAGTTTGCCATACGTGTTTTTTTGTTTTACATGCCCTTTAAACTAAAGACTGTCATTTTATAGTAGTCAGTCAGTTAGTCAGTCAGTCAGTAAGTCAGTCAGTCAGTCAGTCAGTCAGTCAGTCAGTCAGTCAGTCAGTCAGTCAGTCAGTCAGTCAGTCAGTCAGTCAGTCAGTCAGTCAGTCAGTCAGTCAGTCAGTCAGTCAGTCAGTCAGTCAGTCAGTCAGTCAGTCAGTCAGTCAGTCAGTCAGTCAGTCAGTCAGTCAGTCAGTCAGTCAGTCAGTCAGTCAGTCAGTCAGTCAGTCAGTCAGTCAGTCAGTCAGTCAGTCAGTCAGTCAGTCAGTCAGTCAGTCAGTCAGTCAGTCAGTCAGTCAGTCAGTCAGTCAGTCAGTCAGTCAGTCAGTCAGTCAGTCAGTCAGTCAGTATGTCAGTATGTCTGTCTGTCTGTCTGTCTGTCTGTTTGTCTGTTTGTTGTCTGTCTGTCAATCGGTCGGTCTCTAGCAGTTTTGTGAACAACGATATTCAGCACGTATGCAGCTTTATGAATGACGCATTTGTGTTACTAAATTGGGGCGAAATCAAATTGTTTGTTTATTTATAAATTTAAAGTCCATTGGTTATCACGTCAGACAAAATTTGTAATTCCGGAATTTCAACAGGTTTTTGCGACAAAGGGTGTATAATTAAATCAAAAAATTTAAGCAACCCTACGTAGTAGGGAAACAACCACGCAACACTTTTTATAGTCAATTACTGTAGGTACCATAACCCCCGGTTTCGGACTTTGTCCTTTTGTTCGAACATCATTCAACGAAACTTTATAAATTTCTGGTTTACTTGGTACTTTTGTTATTTATTACATTTGTTGCGAACTTTCAACCATTGTCTTTCACTAAGAATAACACTGGTATTTTCTGGAAAAGTTGAAACTCTGTCGACTGCTCAGTCTAATAATACCCTGACACTGAGTGAGTTTTTGCCACTAATTGATGGTCACTAATTGATACCATAAATTTTATAACTATTGTTATCAATAACTTAATCATATCAATAATTATTGCCATAATCATATAATTAGTATTATAATCAATCAATTAATCGTATTAATAATTATAACTATTATAAGCACCACAATAATGGGATCTTAGTCAGGTGAAGTACAAAGTATAGGCCAACGGCAAATGAAGTAGGGTTCAAAGCTCACTGAGATTCGAGTAAAAAATGTAAAGTATAATCGGATTATTTGATTAAGACTTTCAAGGACATTTTTCCGTAAAACCTTTCCTTCACTGCCAAATGTATGCCATTAAAATGCATCTTCGAGTGAAAAATTATGTTTTCAAATGATCGGAGAAGTGGTTTGGTGAGGTCGAATGAGGTGGTTTTTCAATTAAAGTAAAATATTTTACCCTATGCACACTATTTGGGCGGGTGGGAAAGGTTTTACATGAAATGTCCCGCAAAAAATCGTAACCCAAAAAATGTACATATTACCAATTTTGCCTAAATATAGAGTTCCAAACCAATTACTGATCGTTGACCAGTTCCAATGGCTGTTGATATGGAATAATTCATAGGTGCAGGCACCCATGGGTTACGGTACCACGGTGCACATCAGTGGATGGATGAAAAGGGGGGAGACGGTTATACCAACCCCTTTTTGTTAGTTTTGAAGAAGTAGGTTTTTACTCGAATTTTGAAGAAGTAGATTTTTACTCAAAGTTTTGAAGATGTAAATTTTTACTCAAATTTTGAATTAATGGCACCAAAAAATCGTAAAAAAACACTTTTTGGTGGGTTCGCTCGTCCACCCGTGCATGGAAAAGGTCAATTCGTCACGGTTCAGGGCAAAACTGACTTTCCGAGTAAAACCATTTGGCAGTTGGTTTTTAACCTATTTTATTATTTATTGTTTTCGCTTTTTATTCTTTTTATGGGATTTTTGCCAGGTTTTAACGGAGAGCCTAAGAAAAATTGGTGAGCCTTTAAAATTTTGTCTTTTTAGCAGTTGAGTAACCTTTACACCACCGCATTAGTGGACGAGAAGGGGAGGGAAAAGTGAAATTCCTCCCTCTTTGGAGGTTTCAAAAAACCGAGTTGTTCCTCAAGGTGTAGGTAAAATAAACAATTTTCTGACAATTCCTCCCTCTTTGGGAAGATTCCGCTCCCTTTGGAGGATTTCGGCCCGTCTGCCAGTGCACTTGCACTTGCACTTGCACTTGCACTTGCACTTACACTTGCACTTGCACTTGCACTTGCACTTGCACTTGCACTTGCACTTGCACTTGCACTTGCACTTGCACTTGCACTTGCACTTCCGCTGTGTTGGGTTCTAAAGTTACGACTTCCAAGGTTTCCAAGTCACTACTGAACATTGGCGGACGAATAAAACCCCCAAAGGGAGGGGAATCTTACCGAAGAGATGGGAATTGGCAGTTCGCAAGTCATTTTACTCACAATTTAGTGAGCAAATTTTACTATTCGAAAACGCCAAAGAGGGGGGAAATCCACTTTCCCACCCCTTCTTGTCCGCCAGTGCAACAGAAAGGAGATAATCCGTTATTCATGAAACAGATGGAAATTCACCAATGTAATGAATATTTGATTATACGTCAGTTCGGCTTCGGCTTATGGTAACTTTTACTAGTTTATTTGATTAAAACTCATTATCTGGGGTATTTTTTCGTAAAACCCTTCCCTCACTCCCGTACTTATGCCATTGAAACGCATTTTCAAATGGACTGAAATGCATGTTTGAATGGAACCAATATGTAATTCAAAGACGGAAAGAGCCAGTTCGATCATTTGTACGAGGTGACACTAGCGGACGAGGAAAGAACGAGAAAGTGGAATTCCCTCCTCTTTGGCGTTTCCCAAAAGTATAACTTGTTGCCCAAGGTGTATGTGAAACAGCCTGAAAACTGCCGATTCCCCCTCTCCGACAAATTTCCACTCCCTTTGGAGAATTAGTTGTTTGCCAGTACGAGGTGAGGTGGCGCTTATTTGAAAAAATTTAATTCACTCCATCGAACGGACAGACTTGCGCAGCATTTGAGCGTACAGTCGGTGCAGCGAGTTATGTCTTGTAAAACTGTTGCCATTCACTTCCTAAAATTGCATTTTTCTCTGATTATAATGGAAATATGATGATGAAAATTGGTGGAGATATAGAATAGGGTCTGGCGCACTTTTTCAGTCAACAAGACTATTTAAAAATCCTTCCTACTTATGAAACATCTCTTTTACTACAAATTTTTGGTCCGTGTACGTTCTCGTCACTTTTTCTGCCTGTGAGATATTTTTGTATTAACTGTCGAACTGAAAAGGTGCGCCAGATCCTTCTTCATACAGTGGCGCCCAAAAGTTCTCGGACAACCAGTTTTTTGGGTTTTCGTTCCGAACCCCATGATTTGATGAATATTTCGGGCCGTAACTTTAACTGACTTTATAAAATACTTATTGCAATCATTGTAAACTGCAAAATTCAAATTTAAACATTACTAGCTCATGTGCCATGGCATAATATGAAGATTAAGGAAGGCGCGCGTTGTTCGTGGATACCATGCACCGAAAGCGGTTAAAGAGAGATACCGCAATATTTGACCTTGATAATCAACTGGAACATTGTTCATGACATAAATGATACATACTCTCCCCTTTATAACACGTTTCAACCACCCCAAGCTGATATCAAGGTTATGGAGGAATGTGCAAAACATTGCTTCATTACCGGTTTTGAGTGTTTCTTTATCAGAATTTCTTTTCGACTTAATGCTACCTGAAAGGTTTTGTAATTTTCATGATAGAATGCATACATCATGTTCTTTCATTTCCAAAACCAAACTCCAATAAGAAAGAACGTTAGAAATCAATTTAGTCAAATGTTTTTACTATAAAGGAACGAAGAGAACCGATCAATTTTGCGTAACGGTAAAAGGTGGACTGACAGTAGTTTCATATCGGTTCAACGATATAAATAGGTCGAATAAGGATCTATTTCTATTCTATGAGTCTAAGCAAGTTGTTTGATTGCTTCAAATTCACGAAATCGCCCTTAAACCGGCCTCGGCGCATGGTACCCACGAACAACGCGCGCCTTCCCTAATATTTGTATTATGCCATGGCACATGAGCTGGTATTGTTTTAAATACCGATTTTTCGGTTTAAAATGTTTGCAATAAGTGTTTCATAAATTTCGTTCAATTTACGGTCCGAAATATTCTTTAAGTCATGTGTTTCGGGCCGAAAACTGTAAAAAAACCGGTTGTCCGAGAACTTTTGGGCGCCACTGTATGCTCACCAATTTTTATCATCTTATTCCCGTTATAATCTGAGAAAAAATCAAATTTAGGATGTGAATGGCAACAGTTCTAAAAGACATAACCCACTGCACCGACTGTAAGAGAAATGTTTTACATGAAAAATCTCGGAAAAGTCTCAACTCGATAATCGCACTTTTTGTCGATAAAAGATCCATCATTGGTATAATTTTCGACTACTAGACCTTTCCACGAAGAATTTACGTAGAGTTTACGTCACTAAATGGAGCCGATATAAATTTTCACACATCTTAAAGCGCTAAATACTCACACACTGGTGGACGAGCTAATCCTCCAAAGAGAGGGGAATTCCGTCAAAGATGGAGTGGGGGGCTTGGTAGTTTACTTTACAGGCTACTATCCCTACACCCTAAAGAACAAATTCAACTTTTTGAAACTGCCAAAGAGGGGGGAATTCCACTTTTCCCTCCCCTTCTCGTCCGCAATTGCACGGGCGCTGAATATTCACACAACTACGGATATCCACATAAACATCATTAGGAGTTGACATTTCCTCGTAAGAAATTCGACCGGAGTTCATATTACTGAAATTTCACACCTTTCTCGTGTTTATGCATGTACTATTCTTTGAATAGCATCATCAGTTGAGGGGGTTAAAAATTTAATCACGCACTATAATTGGCATCTATTAGTACTCTACAAATTCTACAAATTCCTACTTTGTAAAATACAACTGAAAGTTCACACCTTTATCGTATTTATGCATGTACTATTCTTTGAATAGCATCATCAGTTGAGGACAGTTCTAAATTTAATTACGCATTATATTTGGCATCCATCAGTTCTCAGAATACATTCACTCGGTTTGTTTATAAGAATTTTCAAAAAATTCCTATTTTGTAAAATGTTACTGAAATTACACACTTTTCAAGTATGAATGCATGTTCTATTCTATGAATAGCATCATCAGTTGAGGACAGTTCTAAATTTAATTACGCACTCTATTTGGTCTTCTCTGGGACTTACATTTGCCCTTTTTATGAATGAAAAATATACAGATTCCCATTTGATAGAATGCCTGTCCAAAACGATAATTCAAACGCAACATATATAAAGAACTTGAAACTCTTGGGTAGGATGAATTTCATTATAAAGTCCAGTAAGTACCGTAACCTACCGTAATCTTTATCCGATTAAATATTGAAATGAGTGTCGAATGCGCGTTGAACACAATTTAACGACAAAACTCCCAAAAAGAAGTGCATTCTAATCAAATTCCTCCAATCAATTATCATTTGATCAATCATTACTCAATCAATTATCAATGTTTGACGTACGTACATAACCACTTTAATCAAGTTACTCTGAACAATCGTCCCGACGACCAACCTGATTAGAGCAATATGATTAGAGGCTGCTTAGCAAAGCCTTTCAGTCGAGTTGCTACTTATTTCGGAACTGATCGTAACGTTTCGTTTTGATATTTTCGTCAGCTTCTGAGTTCAGAAATGAATGTTATAAAACAACTCAACTATTATACACAGGTTACATAATTTCATGTAAGTAAATTTCATATGTTGGTTCTTTAGACGGAAAATGTTCTCCAAAACGACTAATAAGAAAATCGTATTACCCTCAACTCAACTCAGTTGTACCATAGTAGGCACCATACTTCATCACAATGAAGGCTGGCTGGGTAATGAAGACTGATGCGCGTGTTCAACGCGGTTGTAGATGTTTCATTACCAGTAACTTTGGATTCACTTTCATTGGGGATACAGCACATGCGGTTCGGCTCATCTCATATCATTCTTAATTGACTGCCTATCCAGGGTTTCTTGGGTTTCTCGCTACCACTAGTGGACGAGAAAGGGAGGGAAAAGTGGAATTCCCACCTATTTGGCTGTTTCCAAAGTAAAGTTTGTTCCTGTAGGTGAAACAGCCCAAATTCTGCCAATGCCCCATCTTTGAGAATATTCATTCCCTTTAGGTCTGTAGGTTTGCCAGTGTAGAGTGCCAACTGTAGAGTTTCCATTGTAGAGTAGGTCTGCCAGTGCTTGTGACTCAGATATTTTTTGGCGCGAAACTACTCAGTGTACTGTAAAAGGTTCACGAGAAGAAATTTTAGTAAAGGGGATATCTCGATCGAGCTATAGCTGCCCAATATGTGATTATTACATTCAAACAGCAACAGCTTCGATCAAACTACCAATTATCGTAACTCCCATCATACGCTCCCAATATTCAAATACCCCCGGCTGAAAGGCTACATGGCACCTGTGCCCTTCTGAACATCGTAGAAATGGGGTAGGGGGAGGAGGGGTTCCCCTAAAAGGGAAAATTCCCCACTGCCACCGGTATTCCGCCAATGTCTCCCCCTCCTCCCATCCCAAAATTTAACAAGGATTAACTTCAGTGCCAATCTCAATGAATATCACCCCTGAAGCATGTTTCCATCCGCCTCTAGGGTCGCCGTTAAAATATTTGAATTCTACCCCAACCTCCCGAAGCCACCTTTAAGCCGTTCTGTGACACCCTGTAATTAGGCCGCATGTGCAACAGTGTCACACAAGTGCGCAGGCTGGCACCTCGCCTCAGTGTAGGTATGGTGCAGTGGTTAGCTGGTCCGATCGTGAGTCGCGTCACGACTCAGCGAGTTCGAATCCTATTTGTCGGTATACTTTACTTTGCACCCTTTCACGACTTTTCTTGGTAGCCACATTGTAGGCAGTGTTTAAGGAAATCATTTTAAATGTAAAATTTTACCAGAAATTCTTCATTGCTAAAGTGATTACGGCATGTTAGTACCATATCAATAGGGTATGTTTTTAGTGGCCAAGCAATGTTGAATAAACTGACGAGCGATGGATGGCCGAAATCTCCAGAGCAACCGTCACCCGTTAGGTTTCCAAACTCAGGCGACCTCATGTGACCTCATGCGACAGCGGACGAGAAAGGGAAGAAAATTCTGAATCCCCCCTCTTTGGTGGTTTCAAAAAGTAAAGTTTGTGTCTTGAAGTGTAGAAAAAATGCGCGCTTAATCGCGCTAATTCCCCCTCTTCGGGAAGATTACCCTCCCTTTGGAGGTTCGTTTTGTCCGTCATTTTTCTCATGATTGCGAGGCTGACGTCTTGACTACTGAGCTAATCCTCCAAAGAGAGGGGAATTTCATCAAAGAGGGGGAATTGGCAGTTTTTAGTTCATTTGACCTATACCTTGGGGAACAATATTCTACCTTTTCAAACACCAAAGAGGGGGAATTCGACATTCCCTACCCCTTCTCGTCCGCTAGTGGAGATAAGATAAGCAACTGAAAAACTCATAGTCCGTATTTGTGAAACCTGTGTGGTTGCTGTCGAAAGGAAAACTGTAAATCAGTGCTCGCTCTCTGAGTTTGCTTCCTTATTATATTATGCATGGTTATCACGATTGATCATGCGACTGAATTCAAATGCGCGCCATTTTCTCCTGAATTTTCAAGGCTTTTCAACAGAGAGCTGGCGCTTTTTTTGGTATAGCAAAAATCACCATGGATTTTTTGGTATACCCAGAAAAAATCCGATTTTTTATGGATTTTTTTGGTGAGGATTTTTTTGGTTTGAATTTTTTTTTGGCCGGGCCCCTGGCGGATGGTTCTAACAAGTAGATTTTGTTGATTAAGGTGTAGATAAAATGGCCTCGAAACTGTTAATACCCCGTCTTTGAATACGTTTCCCTCCCTTTGGGGGATTGACTCGTCCGCTACTGGCTCTATCAATGTCACTAGCGGACGATAAGGGGTGGGAAAAGTGGAATTCCCCCTCTTTGGTAGTTTCAAAAAGCAGAGTTTGTTCCTCAAGGTATAGGTAAATGGCCTAATTTCTGCCGATTCCCTCATCTTAAAAAAGATTCTCCTTCCTTTGGAGGATTAGCTCGTTGATCACTGCACTGGCGGACGAGGGAACAACCAAAAAGTGGAATTCCCCCCTCTTTGGCGTTTTCAAAAAGTAGGATTTGTTCCCTAAGGTGTAGGTAAAATAGCCTGAAAACTGCAAATTCCCCCCTCTTTGATGAAATTCCCCTCCCTTTGGAGGATCAGCTCGTCCGCCAGTGGATCACTGTTATATACTTAATGAAATATAATCACACTCAATCATGTCGGAAATCACGTTAAACGGCTTCCTTATGTACGTACATCCTAATTCCTAATTAATTTATAATGTGTACCATAACTCACTGGCGGACGAGAAGGGGAAGGAAAAGTGGAATTCCCCTGTCTTTGGCGGTTTAAAAAGTTAGGTTTGTTCTTCGAAGTGTAGGAAAAATGCAAAAATTCTGCCAATTCCCCTTTCTTCGGTAACATTACCCTCCCTTTAGAGGTAGGCTCGTCCGCCAGTATGTACCATAACCATAAGGCTTCATGTATTTATATAATACCCTATATTACACTAGCTTATAATCAGCAGATCATGTTCGTTATAGTTCATTTGTATAGTTTGGTTCGAGTATCTGATTGCGGATATCAATTTCTGTAAGTTTTTTCTAATACTTAACTACCTAATACATGACTATATCATCGTCGTTTGGCTAAGTTTCTAAATCTAAGAAGAAAATTAGTCGGTAATATTGTATACTAGAGTCTCTAACCTGACGCGCAGTTCCACCATATTGGTCACTATTACATCTCAGTACACACGAGCCCTTCGAAATATGTATGTCTTTAATCGTCTTTCGAAGAGTCTAACACTGAGGAAGTCCCAAAAACTCTAATGTATGTTCCACAACTCATAATATTTGTTCCGTTAAGTATAGTATGATCCGAAATGTATAACATGTCCCGCAAAAAAATGAAAATTTTTCGTATAGTGTCGGTAAAAAAGCGTCGGTTACTCAATTTTCACCGAATTACATCTTTATCGGTCATTCAGACCAGAATTCCCCCTCTTTGGTGGTTTCAAAAAGTAGAGTTTGTTCCCTAACGTGTAGGTAAAATGAACTAGTTTCTGCCAATTCCCTCTTTTTGACGAAATTCCCCTCCCTTTGGGGATTTAGCTCGTCCGCCAATGGTTGGGAGCCCCCCTAAAGCCGACCTTTTGGCAAAGTGTCAAACGACGATCAAAAGGTGATCACAGGTCAGGGCCATTATGTCAAGCCACCAAATAGCACCCGTAACATAACAATGCGTAACATAACAATACAAGGCATAACATAACAATAGCATAACAATAGCTGCGGTCATTAGGGTGATTCCTGTTGCATCATGTTATATCATTCTCAATTGATTGGCAAGCCAATTTTGTCGCCGGGACTTTATAAATTTTCCTACAATGGTGACAAGATCTGTCAAGTCGATGTGGTTCAAAAATATCTCCGATGCATATTTCCAAACCCTAGTAATTTTCCTCGAATTTTTCCCATACACAAAATTTTATGAAGTGGGTGACCACTGAATTACCACCGCTGCACGGGCCTAACGCACAAGCCAGCCTTACGATAGGTAATCGGGGGTTAACGGAGAGTAAAACTTCATATGAAATATATTTTTGGTGACAGAAAAATTTTGCATTAAAAAAATTCTAGAAAATTAATGGGTTTTGTAATTTTACATCTCCGATTCACACAATGGGCACATATGCAGCTTTGCAAGTCTTCGAAGTTTCGTAAGTCCCTTCATGTTAACTGACCTTAGTTCAACTGTTTCTCAACTTGGTCTCACTTGTTCCTCAATTGTTTAAACGCCATCCTTATAGTTTCACACCACGTGACTTTCATCTATCATTAAAACGATCACGTAACCGTATTTATATAAACATTAACATAAACACATCCACATGGTTGGTCATTGACATTTCCGTAATCACCGACCAGAGGGTGTCTATTTGCCGGCCTCATGTCATGGCTCAAACAACTCTTCTTCCATAGTACCATGACGTACTAATTTACCTCGAATCACATGGGCTCATGTTTCTCAACCTGAAACACCATCCATATCTTTTTGCACCATTCGCCTTTCATCTATCATCAATTATTCTATAAACATCTTTGGATCACGTAAAATTATGTCTATAAATATAACCATCAACACGTCCACTTCTTCCGTGACATTTCTGCGACATGGTCATTAACAGTTAGACTTTTCACCGTAACCACAGAACCACATGGTATCTGATCGCAGATCATATGTCACGGATCAATCAAGTCTTTTCACTCGTTGTCACAAGTTGTGACGTCTGTCTATTTGCATGCGTGATCTCTAATAATCAATTAGAAATTGGAATCAGTTTGATTTTGCTATTGCCTTTTTGCATGTGCATACGTGTTTCCATCCATCCAATTGATCCTCCTATACCACACTCAGTAACATCGTAAGCTTGACTTGGGAGAAAACTTCATGCATATGTAACGTGATAACTAATCTGATAAAAAGTTCCTCAGCGCTGTGTATTCTAGATCCAAGAATAGACCCTCGATCCTAATAAAGGACCATACTTTTGTATTAATAGAATCTGGTCCGTCCGTCATACCGTCACTCAGGAACTGATAGGAACATAAATAATAAAACTATTACCGGGGGCGTAAACAAGTTGATGTGTTGAAGCCCCTACTTTTCCTTGTTATATCTAAATCTATCTGTCTTCCTAATAAACAATATTGCTTTTTTGCATGGCATAATTATACCGGAGTCACCGTAACCTAATTATGCTGACTCACTATGTCTGTACGTAAATGGAATCGCGCCCACGAGTGCCAGAAACCACGTGGCCAACCACGACCTCAGTGATTTCCATGACGTCAGCAGGTCGTGCAACTTTTATGGTTCGGAAAGTTCCCCATTATGGTGATTTTCCCATCCACCGTTACCTTGAAGTCATCTGATCGTTGGCCGTCACTACTGGGACTCCGTGTGCCGACGGTGTCACATTTCGATGGTACTTGCGTACGACTACCGTAATCACGTCACTGTTTATCGTGGTCGGTGCGCATACGTTGGCTCATGGTATCAGATTCCACGGCCATTGTATCCGATATATAAGTGGCACATGTAGTCAGTCGGATGGCATACTTGAACTTTCCTCATTAGGATTCATGATTCCGTGGCACTAATGTCTTTATACCGCTCGGTTGTCAGTTTCATGGCAGCATTGAAGCTAAGATGCTACAATCGTTACATCGGTATGATTAATTGCGGGGTATCCCTAATTCAAGTTATTATTTGACGAAAACACCACCGACTAATCAGAGACAAAAGGTACATATTCACGTCTGCACTCCCACAAATATCATGAGTTTCATGACCCAATTGAATTTACGGTCACCAAACGACCGGAATTGCCAGCGTCCACGACATGAAATATTAATTATATTTATAATACGTGCTTTCCAGCCTAAAAGGCATCCGTGCACGCACTTCGAAATTTTCTTTTCTATTTCTGCTCCACGTCTATCATTTATTGATTAAAGTCGTCACAATTGATTAGCGGGTTTCTTTTTTATATTCATATTCCAAACATTTGGAATTAGATCCATTAATACTTAAATGTCTAAGATTAGAAAAAAATCGCATGAAATGATCTGGAAAATTTCCGTGGAACGGAGAGCAATCAATTTTAGTATTTAATTCATTAAGGGTCCTTTGCCGCCCGCTTGATTAAAACAAAAATCTGCACGTCATGTACTGAAGCCGTATAAAATAGGTTAGTTATAAGGATTGCAAACGATGGTGGCACAAACAGATTATCCAAGGCGACGTCAGGCGGCGGACTACGTTGGACTTGATTGTTTATGGACGGTTTATGATGGATCAATGTAAATATGCCACCGATAATATATGATCCGATCCGAGAGAGCTAACGCCCTCCACTGATCGGATACGAAAGCGTGTAAATATCCATATACAGTACAGGACAAAAAGATGTGGCCGGCTGCGCAGAATTTCAGCGAATTCGCCGAAATTTCGCGCAGCCGGCCACATCTTTGTGTCCTGTACTGTAAAGTCATCTTACTGGCAAACTTTTCCAAGTTATTATATTTGGAAGTCTGTCCGTGGCTTTCGACATCCACTCACGTCACCGATATCGCGCTCACTGGTTCGATCCTATCAAAAGCGTGGAAGTGTGGGAAGGGAGATTAACTGGCTCACCGGTCATTGTGCTTGTATAGATGCTTCAAACTCTTTAATCAGCTAAATCTAATTATATGCGCTTGCTTGAAGATTTGTTCAATGTTTTCCACAAACTACAGTAACTGATAGGGAACATCCAACGTGTGATCGCAAAACGACTACAATATTCTCGCCTGGTTACTGTAGAATCTTTGATGGCTATCCCTAATGATGCAAAGTTCATATGTCCACAATAAATTGGAGTCACATCCAATAAACTGTTTCAGCCTACTTACGGTGAAATGTCAATGTCAGCGGCCGTCATGACGTTATTGAAAGGTAGACTCTTAAACGGTAGTACTCTGGACGTTCGCGCTTTCTAACGTTGGACTGAATTCTCATCATTCGGTTTTGTTAACTTTAACCTTAACCTTAGAAAGTATTGAAGTTAGAGCTAAAATAATTTCTAAAATTTAAGCTTGCGTTTTTCCAACACTGTACGATAACACCGCGGTATCATAAAAGTGAATATATCTACCATTTGTCTTCAGTTTTCACAAGCTTCAAATTCTTATCAATGTTTTCACGTTTGACATATGCCAACAGTTAGCAGTCATTTATTGCCATCCAGTCAGCAGACAACACAACACGTCCGTTATATGAATGCGTGCAACTTCGACTGTTTTTCCAGCGGACCCAGACTCCCGGATAGTCAGACTTCTCATTTCTACTTACAATAGACTCTTCATGCTTCACATGTCGAAGGACCGTGTGCCCGGTTATTTGGATTACGGTAAAACGTTAGGTACAAGGTCGAGCATTACGATCATCCATGTGGTACATTGTTTCCATGAGTTGACTGTTTCACGGTTGATCGTGATTTGTGACAGCCACTGATTCGCCATAAAAAGGGACACTTACAAAGCATGACATTGCTTGAGCGCGTTAGTGTTATAGGAAGGTCTTCATGCATTGGAATCCAAACAAGTGATGAGCCAAAGCAGCATGTAACGTTGAATAATTAGATAGTTGGGTCAACGGTGAAGCCACAGGTTCACGGATCACGGACCCAGAAGACTACCCAGCAGAAGCTGCTCGAAGTTCTGAGTTCATAGGGATAGCCTCGTAAACAAAAAGATAATAGAAATGAAAAGTCTAAAACACTTTACTTCGGAGACCTAACTAGCTGTTAATAACTCTACACAATCTGCGATGTTAAAACAACATATTGTAACAACATGATGTCCGTCACGGCATAGCAATATAAGGGATGCACAGCCAAGGTTTTTCGATCATTAGGACCGTTGTCTTGCTGATCGCCGCACACGACCCCTTGATAGAAAAAGTTTAGAAAAATGTGCTCTCGATTAAAGTTTGTTCTCCATATTTGTATTATGTTGACTACATCCATCCTAAGTTGACTGAGTTCGAGTAATGTACTCATGAAAAACTGGAAACGCAATATTAAAAATACTTATAACCGTGTCACTCATAATGGAGTTCTTATCTGGCGAACAAGTCTTCCATGCGTGCTCATTAAACCATTCGGAAACTCTGTAAACTTTACTGTATATTAACTGTTTGAATCCGGCCCAAGCGTGAATTACGCGAAACCCAACCCTATAACGACTGGCGCCACCGGAAGGTGGTAAACGACGTTAAGAGTGCCGTATCACTCACGCATCACCGGATAAGAACACAGTGGCTCGACGATCCCTACCACAAGTGTATCTGGTATACTCCAGGTGATCTCGAGGTGCGTACGATCGGCCACGTGCCGCAAACAAATATGCTTACAAATATGTTTTTTGTTCATGATTTCTTTAGATGCACTTTTGAGTTTTTTTTTATCTCAGAGTTCCTATGTACTTATATAGCAGTTTTGTGAGTAGTTTTGCAGGGTGGAAACCATTTCTTATGTTCGCTCTATTTTTCTGACATCAATTAGCACACTTTGAGCGGCTATCTAAGCCGCTATCATTTGATCAGCCTTGGTTGGAATGGTTCAAATATCTGCTTGAACGATTTAGGTCAGGTCGCCTGAGCCTTTACGATTCGGTGACCAAAGACCAAACCATGCTAATTAGAATAACTAACCACAAACTCAACGATTTGACTTGAACCGAGTCAACCATGATTATACTTCCTTCATTAAAGACCCTCACGTTTGAACGTGACCATCCATTCATTCTATTTGAGTCCATCAGCTCTGTATTTGTCTTCAATCCTAATTAATCCTGGGTGAACTATTTATTAAAGACTAACATAAAACTGCTTAAGATTCAATCTCAAAATAATAATGTGAAGATCATTGTCTTGTCTATCATCGTATTATGCATATCATCAATTATTTCCTTACTTTCTTTGCAGATCCAAACATATTTCACTACTGTCCGCTGTCCAAACCGCGATACCAGTGAATACTAGCCAATTCAAACAGTCCAATCGACAAAATAAACTCTAACCATCCGTCATTATGCCGTTCGAATCGCACCCATCCACGATGAGCATATCCACCAGCGCGCTCCTCTCCCTCTACATCATCACAGTGTTGCCCGTACTCGGCTGCGCGCTGCTATGCTTTGAATCACCAAACACATTTGATGTTGGTTTGGTGTGCCAACTTGGCAGCATTTAAAGTTTCATGGAGGTCTCAGTACGGCAATTTTACAGACCCCACAGATTTTTCGAAAGTTTACAGTTTTTATCAAAAATCTGGGAAACGAACCCGGGCCGCTCGCATGCTAGGCAAGCGCTCTTGCGCTGTGCTACTGAGCCGATGCAACTAAGCTGCACAGACCTGACTATAACTGGCTCGCTACGCTCGCATGCTCTCTATAACATAGTGCCTATGCTACAACACGTGCAGGAACAAATATTGAAATCTCCCCTGCGGGGCCTAACGCGCTTGTCCTCGCTCCGCTCGGACAAGCCAGCCTTACGTTAGGTTATCGGGGGTTCGCAGACAGTAAAACTTTACATGGAATAGTAATGCTGCTCGAGGAAATCCAAATTCGAAAAATCTGTGGGGTTTGTAATCATGCCTCAGTACGTGAAGTATGAGGTAAAAGCACGAAGAAACCCCTCTGAAACAATTTATCTACCATTCATCACAACTTTATGCCATATATAACGATGACAACTATATACTATAGAATAATAAAAACAATAAAAAGTAAGTAAGGATTCTGTGAAAGTCTGTCTTTTTTCTTAACCAACCATCTTTATTGATTGCAGAACTCAGTGAGCTCGAGCGGGGGACCCACGCTGTCGAACTGCACCGATTGCGACTACTGCGTGTTCAGTCTGGACCCGACAATCACCGACGAGCAGAAACCGCAAGTCTTCGGCACCGGTCCCGGTTCGTTATTATCTTAATTGCTAGAATTTTTAATTTATTTTGAAAAATCAAATTTTTAAAACAAATAAATCGAAAAAATTACAGCAGTCGAGGACACCTTCGCCTACAAACCAGTGTTCGCGCAGTCAACGACGGCGGAAGAGTTAGCTGAGGATCCGTTCGGCGCCAGCTACTCCGTGCTCAGTATGTGCATTCTTGAGGTTAGATACTCATGATAGGAATATAAAATTTTTGATGTTGCTGACTAGATTTTTCTATTGATTTTTTTTTCAAAACCAGTTTTTATCTTCGAACAATGAATCTTTAAAAACACTATGTGGGAACTTTCGCATAAGGTTCATTGCGTCTCCTGGCCTACCTATTAGTGGGCGAAGACATGCCAGTCGTCAATAATCTCCTTCCCATTCCTTTTTCGGCTTCCCAACGCTCAATTGTTTTCCAGAAATACGACTTTGCCGGCTCCATCTCATACAACTTTCGGTGTTTCTGTGAGAAAGACGGCTGCAACGCGGGAAACAGCTTGGAGGACTACATCGCACGTACCCGTCTCCGGGAGACGCTACTCCAACTAAACATCAACGGCAATGCGCTGCACGAGAAGATGTAGCGTGTTCGTTGTTGAAAACTTTTTTTTCACCAACTCTATTTGGTCTGTAACGCGTGTTTGATGTGATCCGTTCACCAACACGATAAAAACTCTTGTTTAGTCTTGACTCGGATGGTCGGCGCGATAGTGTAGTGTCAAAGCGTTAGCCTGACGTCCATATGGCCCGAGTTCGTCCTTCTGACAACAAAAATGTCTAGGGTTTGTAAAAGTGCGGCTGAATGAATGGTGGGCTATCGCTGCAACCGGTGCCCCGACAGGTCACCGGTGTTCTCGTGTTGTGAAATGTATTTAGCATTCAATTAGAGAATTGTTACGGTTGTTACGGAGTACGTTATGGTATGTGGCCATGTTGCAGTTGGCGATGAAATCATATTTTATTTGATGATGTTTAACAGTCAAACCAGTCTGTGACCCGTGTGATCTTGTGCGCAATTTTACTTGCACGATGTTTTTTCTCATTCAGAACTTGAAATCGGCTTAGGCTTAGGCTTCGAGTTGCGACTAGGCGTCCATAGGTTCTTCGTTTAGGTTTTTGAGGCTGTCGGCCTAAGTGTTCTAGATGAAAAAAGACGTAGGATGTGTAAACTTGCATCTTGTGATCCATTATCTTGGCAGCGCCACCCCCTCAATACATTGATCTCTATTATTTATGAATATTATCAATGTTGCTGTTTTCATGGTCGCCCAATAAATTGAGTACTTGCCATAGTCGCCTTGCGTTTGTAACATGCGTTTTTGTAGAACTGTGAAGATGAAACGCATATTGTAAACGAAAGTTGCAAACGCATGTTGTAAGGGCTTATTGCAAATACGTGATGCAACATCTAACGCGTTGACTATGGTAACACTTTTGTGTACCTGGATATTACTTGATATACATGTACGTAGCTGTTGCAGTTATTTAGGTTGGACATCTGTAACATTTTACCCCAACGCTTGCATCACTCATTTTCAGCTTCTCGCTTGTAAGTAAGTTATTCTATATTATTTTTACGAAAACACACTGTACACTTGGTGTCGAAAGATACAACAAAATGGAGTTTGGAGTAACTTGCGGTGGTTTGTCCAACCTAAATGATTGTTAATAAATTATATTATATTTGTACTCATACCACTCGGCTCAAAGAGTATTTTTATTTTATTATTTTTATTATTATCATCATTATTACTATTATTATTATTGATGTTGTTCATGAATTGATTATTATGTTATTTATATCATATTATGAATATTATATCATTCCAAACGTGGGCTATTGTTAGTTCGGTACTCTAGTTAGTGGTCAGAGAGGCAGTTTTATGAACTGCAATAAAAGTAAAAACCTTATTCAGGTACAACCAACAGTTATTATAAAATTATTTTAAATTTTGGGTTACTTTTTGGTTACTTCAGATTTTCTGTATAAATATAGCTTATCCAGGGTTTGTTGTTGACAAAATATCTTTTCACAGATCAGTTTCAAGTTATTGGACCAGTTTCAAGTTATTAGACAGTTTCAAGTTATTGGACCAGTTTCAAGTTATTGGACCAGTTTCAAGTTAACAGGCTAGTTTCAAGTTATCGGACCAGTTTCAAGTTATCAGACCAGTTCTAAGTTATCAAACCAGTGTCAAGTTATTATACAGTTTCAAGTTAACAGACCAGTTTCAATTTATCGGATCAGTTTCAAGTTATCAGACCAGTTTCAAGTTGTTGACCAGTTTCTAACTATTGGACCAGATTCAAGTAATTAGACCAGTTTCAAGCTATGAATTAGTTTCTATAAAGTATTTAGGTGGCTGCAACCATGTTGTGCATGACATACCGTTAAAAATATGTATTTATGTAGGATTTCGATTGATTTACGCATAATACAATATGATGAGACAAATAAAATGGATATTATTCATAAATTTTGTGGGTTATTGATTATAATTTTTATAAGGATAATCACAGTTTTTTCACACCATTATTTTTTTTAATTTCCATGACAAATATTTTCAAATAATACAAGATTCAATCATAAGTTTAATATGAACAAACGCGGTTCTATGCGGTTATGAGGAATCGCGTTCATGATTGAACACCATGATTGATTAGACTGACGTTTTTTTCAGTACATCTTTGAACAATTTTTTCAAACTGACCCCCATATCACAGAAACTTTGCATCACTGGGTACCAAAACTTATGCATTGTTATGTTATGCATATAACTTCCCAACTTTGAAGTTTTATAACTCAGGGTCAGGGGATATTTGGTTATAAGTTAAGAACTTTCGTTCAGAGGTAAGTTCGTCCGTTTTCTCGCATGAAAACCATGAAAAATTAAAGTAAAAACGTCATATTGGGTAGAAAACTTTTAATTTATTTTGCACACAGTTTTCGCTCCGAGACCAGGTGCCAAACGCATTTTTGTCATAAGCAGCGTTTGTCATTTTGCATTAAAAAAAATTTCATTGCATTTTAATGTTTTTATTTTGGGTTTCTTGTTTTTCTCATGTGTACGAACTCACCTCTGAATGAAAGTTTTCAATTTATAACACTTATCACGTGAGTTATAGAACTTCAAAATTTTCTTGCATAAATTTGCACCAATTTAGGCACCCAATGCCAAAAGTTTCTGTGATATGGGGGTTAGATCAATTAAACAGTTTTATTTTCTGACGTTATCAGTAACACGAGTGAGTGAGTGAGTGAGTGAGTGAGTATGCTATAAGGAAAAAAGTTTAATTTCTCGGAAATTTGAAAACGCGCCAAAAAAGATTTCAATTCAAACTGCGCGCCAAAAAGTTTTTGGCTAACAAGAAACCTTGAATAGGCTATAGCGTCATGTTATTTATGAATCCTTATCAAGTAGCGTATTTAGGTCTTCTACTTTCAATAAATTTGTTTATTCTCTGACGTCAAAGGCACGATTGATTCAATATAGTGGAGCCTCGCATTCATCAACCTTACATAACGTTATTATGTCAGGTAATCCCGGCAGGATGAGGGAAAAACTTGTATCATAATCTCACTCACTCACTCACTCACTCACTCACTCACTCACTCACTCACTCACTCACTCACTCACTCACTCACTCACTCACTCACTCACTCACTCACTCACTCACTCACTCACTCACTCACTCACTCACTCACTCACTCACTCACTCACTCACTCACTCACTCACTCACTCACTCACTCACTCACTCACTCACTCACTCACTCACTCACTCACTCACTCACTCACTCACTCACTCACTCACTCACTCACTCACTCACTCACTCACTCACTCACTCACTCACTCACTCACTCACTCACTCACTCACTCACTCACTCACTCACTCACTCACTCACTCACTCACTCACTCACTCACTCACTCACTCACTCACTCACTCACTCACTCACTCACTCACTCACTCACTCACTCACTCACTCACTCACTCACTCACTCACTCACTCACTCACTCACTCACTCACTCACTCACTCACTCACTCACTCACTCACTCACTCACACACTCACTCACTATCTCACTCACTGTTTAAGTGACTGACTGAATGACTGACTGACTGACTCTGACTGACTGACTGACTGACTGACTGACTGACTGACTGACTGACTGACTGACTGACTGACTGACTGACTGACTGACTGACTGACTGACTGACTGACTGACTGACTGACTGACTGACTGACTGACTGACTGACTGACTGACTGACTGACTGACTGACTGACTGACTGACTGACTGACTGACTGACTGACTGACTGACTGACTGACTGACTGACTGACTGACTGACTGACTGACTGACTGACTGACTGACTGACTGCGTCAATATTGGATTGATTATGTGGATTATTGGATTGGACTGATTTGTTGGATCGGATCGTTATAATTTACTTATTAAATTTTAAAAATAATATTAATTAAACGAACAATTAATTGAAAAACCAAAATAAAATTTGAGCTCGACATTTGGTCTGTTGTCTCGGTTATCAAAGATTTTTATTGAAGCAGTCGGTACAGCGAAACTCGTCGGTGACTTTCCTTGAAGAACGATGTGTTCCGTTCGATGTCAGCTTCGTCATTAACGTCGCTGACAAAAAACGCTGCTATCCCTCGGATAATTAATTATGAAATGGGGCTATAGTTAGATTGGTCCAAAGGTCATTTTCGAGGTGCTAATCACAGTGTTCCGCGGAATCATGGAAGAACTGAAAAAATATACGTACATAAAAATTTTGATAATATTATGTGAGAAATTTTAGAGTAAAAAGTTTATTTTGAAATTTCGTCTGCACTTCTTTTGTGAACACAACAATGAACACCCTCACATCCGGGTGGGGCACTTTGACGCAGTCGTCGAAAGCATCAGC